>JABSTT010002113.1:0-54146 GCA_013339685.2 Hyalomma asiaticum | reverse complement strand
ATAATATATATATATATATATATATATATATATATATATATATATATATATATATATATATAGTTCAGAAAGAAGATATCCGTGTCCCCAATAAATATTTTCAAAAGAAGAATTCACACGATTAACAAAAAATATAAGTTTACTAACGTTGCTGCCGGTGGACCGGCCTCAACGTTAGTAAACTTATATCTTTTTGTTACGTGGTGAATCTCTTCTTTTGAAAAAAATAACAATATATTATATCTATATATATATAGTATATATTATATATATAAGATATATAGATATATATATATGGTGGCCGGTGAACGGTTCTCCCAGCGCGAGCAGTCGTTATTTCTCATCAAGAAACTCGCTACAAGACGCTGCCAGCGCCAACGTTGTCTCTTGCGGGTGAGGGCGCGTTCTCCTTCTTGCGAGCTTTGTAGAGTGTTCATCTAAGAAAGAGCGTTTCCATAGTCAACGCGCGCCTTTCGCTCTCTCTCTGTCTCTCTCTCTCTCTCACAAAGACAGCAGATGTATGAGTGAGAGAGCTCGCGCGCGGGAGGCACGCGCCGAGGGCGGCGCGCGCCTCCCGCCGTTGCATTGCGTTGCATGGTATTGGGAGTGGTGTAGGTTACACGATACGATACGTGACAACCGACCCACAGCTTAAGGAGCTTCGCCTCTAAAATATTACGCTCTTTCCATGATATGTGAGTCATTACGTAACGGAAACGGATGCTCTATACGGACGAAAACATGGAAAATAAATATGCGGCCCATGTAATCCAGGCAATACCAGTAAAACAAAAAACAACTGAACAGCATGAATCATTCAGAAACTCCAGTGATATCCAGCTCCTTTCTTAAGGTGTGTTTGTTCGTAGCAAAATGACGGGGCCGAAAGGAATACCACACAACGAAGTGGTTTCACCTCTTCGGTCATAGGCGGAGAGTACGGGGGGGCTCGGGGGCTCGAGCCCCCCCCCCCCCCCGAGCTTTCCAAGGGGGGCATAGCCCCCGCCGGAGCCCGGAGAGGAGGATCCTTATGTGTAGTGCAGAACTATAATCGTAATGGGCTGAACGCTCTCGGCAAAGCGTTATGGATAAATGATACGCCAATACACACGATGATGAACTCACATGGGTAGGAAAGCATGCATTGCTCTTGCACATAGGTCCGGCTAGCAACCACAGCTTGCGGTGAGGCCACACTCGCCGATGCACCGTGCCTGGCGTGTGAACGACCTGGCGATGAAAGAAGTTACACCTCCTTTCGGGATTGTACCATGGGAGTACAAAGGCCAACTGCACAGCCTCGACAGCGGATTTTTTGGGGCGTTTACGCCTTTTTAAGGGGATAATGGCGGCGCCAAGGGAGGGTTCGCTACAGCGGCGGCGAAGTCCAATAATTGGCCTATTCGAAAAAAACAAACTCTATAGCCACTTTCTTAATCTAAGTTTTTAATATCGAAAGTAAAAACTGGCCCCACGTACGAGGCCCATTCGGTCTCTTCATCAATGGGGTTGACTGTCCGGCCGGCTCCGAAGCTATCGACTTTTGTTAGTGATTGTCCCTCTCTCTACCGTCGTTCCTCCGCCTTTCTTGTGTCGGTGTTGTTTTCTCCATTGGTTCCGGAGATCAGGTACATTCACACTCGGCAGGGTCCCAGTTGAGCCGTTGATATTTCCAGGTGCTGTTTGGACGCGCCACGGCTCTAAGAACTGCCTTTTGGTGCGGTTACCTTCCGTGTCGAGGACCCGGGCGTCGTCGAAGTTGATGTGATGGTCTTTCTTTTCGCTGTGTTCTGCGAGCGCGTTCCGCGTAGCGCTGAAGCTGCGTACGTCATTTTTGTGTTGTGTATCCTTTCCGAAAAACTTTTTGTCTCACCGATGTAAGTGGCGTGGCAATCCGCGCACGGAACCGACCTCGTAACTAGCCCGGGGAATCTCTATTTTGGCAGCCGGTGTTTTGTAAATCATTTTTCAATTACGTTGATACGTTGTATGAGTAATGACACAAAGATTCTGCATCTCGTTTTTTTTCTTTTTGCAATAAGTAGCTAATGACCCACTTCCTCCGGCTGTAAACTTCGACGGCTCGAGCGCGCGATTATTAATATTTTGTGTACGGTTTTGTGGAGCCCAGACGCACTTTCCATTTCAAAGAGCGATGAGTGAGGCGGCACCCAGGATGGTATGCATGTAAACATAGCTGACTACATGTGCACACAAAACCGCGGTCACATGAGCACCGCGCAGGACAACTCTTTTGAGTGGAGCCCCCCTGGGTGCTGCTGCAATCTCCTCTGGGAAGTTCAAACATGCGTGATCCCTCAAAAATGCACTGCCGAGGCGAGGACGTCAGTTTGTACTCCGGTGCAATTCTCCCCCCTCTTTCCGTCGGAAACGTCTGCTAGGATGAGCGCTCTCCCAAGAATCCATGACAGCAACACAAACTCGTCACGCAACTGGTAACTGGTTGTTTACATGAAAGAGAAAAGCGCGTTTCGCATGCAGTGGCGCAACACGCACGTTAAAATGATATTAAATGTGTTCTAAGTTATATCAGCGTTGATATTTTGTAGATGATGCGTGTGTGTCGACACAAATCTATCCCGCAAGTTATCTCGATCGCCTTAAATTTTGTGTCAGTACTCCTTTAACTGGCGTTTAATTCACTGGGTTACGATTGCATGACAATGTTACAAATGTGAAGTGCAAATAATCGTGTAAAGTTCAAAATTATTTGCACGAAGGTGACTTGCTGTGACGTTTTTTCTTCTCTTGTGCTTTCTGTGTCATTTGGGAATACATTGCTCCTTTTATGTAAAATAAATATTTCTTCGAAAAAATAATGTCAGATGTGAATTTACAGTGATCTTGATGCGTTCGCGGCCGGACTGGGAAAGCGACACGCGCAAATGCGCGCGCATCGCTCCTCCAGTCCGGCCGTGTGGCAGTTTGCCAGTTTTCATCATCAGAAAAAAAAAAAATTTAAATTGCCTCAGCTCCCCGCGTTCTTGAAAAATATGGGAGAGGGTGAGAAGGAAAATTAGAGAAAGAAGGATGATGAAAGGGTAGCTGGAGAATGAGGATAGAAGACCGCAGGGAAGATCCCGGCGCCCCCCGCCCCCCCCCCCCCCCCGGAAAATGAAAAAGTCTCCGCCTTTGATCCGTAATGAAGCTTTAGATTATTTCACACCTTTTCACAACTTCAGTGCACAACATTACTAAACACCTTGCAAATGAGTTTTGCGGAAACCCGCAAGGTTGAGTAACGTTTATGAAGATGAAAATTAGCATGCCTGTCATGCTGTTTAAAAAAAGAGAATGTGGTTCAGTCTAGGTTTATTTGATTTGCTTGGCCAAGAATTTAATTCATAATGTTAGGCATTTCCGTAAGTTGTTCCAACGCAGACAACAGCGGCAACCCATGTCACATGTAATGAAGTCTAAGGTTTAACCAAAGCCCATGTGGTGAGGATATAACATGAGTGAAGAAACGTGGACTCGATGACTGAATAAAGCACAAATCATTTTCTTGGCGTTTCGGCAGGCAATATGAGCGCCTTCTTCACTGCAAGGAGGGGGTCGGCGCGGATCGGCGAGAAGTTCTTTAGGAGAACGTTGTTCCGCAGGAAAAACGAAGCCAGTCCTCGGCGGAATACTTTCGGCAAGGCAGCGGTCTTGCGTTCGAGGTAGTCCATGAGGCTCTTGAGCTCTGGGTCAGCTCGTTGGGGTTCCGCGAAGTCGTCGGACTTATGGGTCCCAAGAAAGAGTCATCGTCCTGGTCACCCTTGGGCGGCGGATCGACGGGGGCGCAGGCAAGCAGTCCACATCGGAGTGCTTCGTCCGTTCGCGAAGACGACAGTGATGTCAAACTTTTGCAGTCTTAGACTCCATCGTGTAAGGTGTCCTGACCGAGCTTTCAAGTTAGCTAGCTAACACAAGGCGTGGTGGTCACTCAGGACTTTCAAGGCCTGCCGTACAGGCAGGGGAAGAACTTTGATGTAGCCCAGATAGCGACAAGGCATTACTCTTCTGTGGTGGAATAATTCGCTTCCCGCCTTCCAAAGTGCCCTGCTAGCGCAACTGATAACCCTTTCAAGTCCGTCGGTCCTCTGCACGAGCACGACGCCGAGCCCTATGCTGCATGCGTTCGTGTGAATTTCGGTGTCGGCTTCCTTGTCGAAGTGCGCGAGTACTGGCGGCGTTTGCAGACGTGGCTTTAGTTCTTGAAATGCCTCGACTTACGGCTTTTCGCAGTTGAAGCCGACGTCGGCCTTCGTGAGGTACGTCAGCGGCTCGGCGATCTGCAAAAAGTTCTTGGCGAAGCGCCTGTAATAAGCGCAGGGGCCAAGAAAGGTTGCGGTTTTGGACGCTGGTGTTATGTTACGTTTCCCGGATGACCGCCCCCTCGCTCCTTCGCCAGTCAATGGTATTTCCATCATGATTGCTCCTGGTCTCGCCCAAGCGCAAGCTACTGATCTCCATCGCGTGCTTGTGTCCTATCGTGACATATTTGGCTTTGATCTGTTGTGGCTCATCGCATCCACACTGCGGACGCACATCCTGTACGCCGACGTCGTTACCGCGTCTCTGAAGGAGAATGTCAATTCATCCAGAATGAGGCCGATAAAATGATTGCTGAGGACTCCTTAGAGGGTTCATCTAGTCCATGGGCCTCCCCGGTTGTCTTGGTTAAAAAGATGGGTGACACCTGGGGCTTCTGTGTCGATTATCGGAGTTGTAAAAAAGTGACTTACAAAGACGTCTGTCCGTTGCCTCGCATCGCTGACGCCCTCGAATGCCTTTACTGAGCCAAATGCTTTTCCTGCATCGACCTTCGGTCCCGCTATTAGCAAATTTCAGTCGACACCATGGATCGCGACAGAACTGAATTCGTCACATCCGATGGTATTTACAAGTTCAAGGTCGTGCCGTTCGGACCTTGTAACGCCCCAGCAACTTTCAAACGCATGATGGACTCGTTACTTCGAGGATATAAGTGGTCCACCTGCTTATACCACTTCGACGACGTCATCATGTATTCAGCTACGTTTGACAGCCATCTCGGACATCTGTCGATCATTCTTGTTATCTTTCGCAGAGCTAGTCCCAAGCTCAACTCTTTCAAATGTCGTTTCGGACGGCGCCAGATCATTATACTTGGGCACCTTGTGAGTGCTGCAGGTGTTCAACCGGATCCAGATAAGGTGCCAGGTGTGAGGAAATTTCCTCTGCCGTGCTCAAGTAAGGACATCCGAAGTGTCGCAGGGCTATGTTCATACTTTCGTCGCTTAGTTCGGAACTTCGCGGATATAGGCGACCACTTACTGATCTTTTGAAAAAGGACGTTTCCTTCATATGGGGCTTAGAGCACGCAGACTCTTTTTTCTGCCCTCATTCATCTCCTCACTATGCCACCAATATTGGCCAGTGGCCACGGATACGCGCTGTCCTTGGCCAACAACAGCGCGGTAAGGACAGAGTAATCGCGTATGCCAGCCGTCCTTCTTGCGACCTCGGAACAGACGCTCTCAACCACTGAACGTGAATGTCTGGATTTGGTTTGGCCAGTGAACAAACTTAGACCTTATTTGTATGGGCGCAAATTTTCCTTCGTTACCAACCATCAAGCCCTTTGCTGGCTCTTGTCGCTCAAGGACGCGTCTGGCCGTCTCTCTCGATGGGCACTTCGACTCCAGGAATACTCGTCTACTATGCATCACAAGTCGGGACTCCTGCACCAAGGTGTAGACTGCTTATCACGTCGCCATCTTGATACTCCCGGCGTCGTTGACCCCGACTGAGACACCTGCGTGCTCTCCATTCGTGCTTTGGGCGACATCCGCATCGAACAGCAACGAGACACCTTGTTACGATCCATCATCGCCAGTCTAACGTCTTCTGCACCAGACCATTTTCTTCACTTGTTCGAATTACACAACACCCTGTATCGCCATACCTTCAGCCCCAGTGGAGCGGAACTTCTGCTTGTCTTACCTCAACATCTACGCTCCAGTGTTTTGCACCAACTTTACGACGTACCTACAGCTGGTAGGTAACCTATGGGTCGCGCGCATTCACGATCGCGTGCGGCGCCCTTTTTCTGGCCTGGCATGTATTGCTCTTTGGTACGCTACGTCGCTGCTTGTGACCAGTGCCAACGCCGCAGGCGCCCTTCTGCCCTTCCCTACAGCCTATCGACATACCTCTAGAACCGTTCTCGCGTGTTGGCCTGGACCTGCTAGGCACCTTTCCTCCGTCTATTTCAGGAAACAAATGGGTTGCCGTCGCAACAGATTATGCCACCCTCTTTGCCGTCACGCGGGCGTTGCTAACAAGTTTTTCCACTGGTGTCGGTGACTTTCTCTTGTATTACATCAGTGTCCAGCATGGCGCACCTCGGCAGCTAGTTACCGACCTAGGAAGATAGCTTCTCCCACGTGTCGTGGATGACATCGTCTGTGCGTGCTCAACTGAACACTAGCTTGCCACCGCTTATCCGCAGACGAACGGATTGACCGTGCGCCCCACTCAGGTGCTGTCAATGTAGATACGTTTCACCTTATCACCGCGACTGAGACAAAACACTCCCATTCATTAGCTTTTCTTGCAACTCTTCACCACATGACACCGCTGGTTTTTCACCTTTTTGCTGCTATTTGGCAGACACCGAAAGTTACCATTTGACGCACTCCTTCCTTCAGCTGCACCCTGGTTTACTGCGTACGCCAGCGGGGCCATTGCTCAAGCCCGTCCCGCTTGTCAACTTGCCCACGATCGTCTATCCTCGCCACAAGCACAGCAAAAATCTCGTTACGACAGCCAGCATAGGATTGTGCAGTTCATGCCGTGCTCTCTCGTCCTCCTGTGGTCACCACGCCGCTAGGTCGGGTTGTCTTAAAAGCTTCTCTCCCGTTACACCGGGCCCTACAAAATTTTGCGCCAGCTTAGTCACGCCAACTACGAGACACCGCCTCGCAGAAGATGGATGTTGTTCATGTTTTACGACTCAAGCCGTACTTCTCTGCTTGTTTCTCGTCGTCCTAAGAAGCGCCGCGACGGCGCTTCCACCGCGGGAGTGATGTTACGAAGCATTACAATGAGGGCAAGTGCGGAGCTCTACGAAAAGAGAAAGACAACGAGTGTTCATGAAACGCTTGTGCGTGTGTGTCATCAGCCATTTTTCAGTTCCAGCAACCCAATGTGTAATAATCATTTTGTCACTCTTGCGTTTCCGTCACAATATTACATTCAGCATGAGAACAACACTCTTGAATCGCCGATATTGACCAGAGGCTGGATTTCGAGAACGCTTGCCTTCTATGATGCTGCGCTTCTCTTCAGGGTGCCACTGTGCACGCCATTTGTTACGTCTGCGCAAGGCGTGTCGAAGAGGGGGCAAGTTCCCTGTAGAACCCGTTTACTAAACCAGCCTTATGGGTTCGCAGCTCGAACAAGAAAAGGGCCCCGCTAGAAGGCGCGACCCCGCTTTTAACCTCATAAATAGGTAGCTGCTTATCGAAAATTCGGCTGCTACAGCGCGGGAGAAATACCCCCTTCTCAGTGCTGTATTCGGATGGGCTTCTGTCTACATGAAGGAGACACGGCACCGGGATCCTCGACAGTTGTGCGCAAGCGAAAGTACTCGAACGACTCACATTGCTCTGGAGACTATGAAATGCTCGCGCCAGAGCCCCGCGCAGACAAGCAAACAGAAACACCTTGGGAGCCAGACCTAACGAGTTGTCAGCGGATCGTTTTGTGACACACAACCCACTGCACCGAAAGCGCCATCATTTGCTTGTTGATGACCGTTTTAACGCGATAGCGTTAGAGAGCTCGTTTCGCAGAAATACCGCCGTCGGTGTCGGTGTCTCTCCGTGAGCGAAAAATCGAGAATGATGCAAATAAAATAAACAACACAAATCTTTTTTCGGTCCCACTGAGGATCGAACCCGGGCCGTTTACGTGGCAAGCAGGTGTCCTACCACAAAGCCACAATGTTTTTTTGTCTTTTTTTCTTTATTACCAGACACAGTAAAACAACGGTCACTTGACTACAAAACCAAGTACAAAGGTGAACAAAAATTGAGTCTCACTTGACGCGATCACTTTTATGTCGTACACGAGATGAAAAGGAATTTCCAATTGACCCCCATGGTATAAGGTACTTGGCGATAAGAAGTGATGATGGATTACCCTACGACCTAATAATGCTTACGGGCCTCCACTGCTTATGGCGCTCCAGAATGGCTGGGTACCATTGCGATCCTGATGCCCAGCCAGCACGTATATATTTTCGACGGTGCATGGCACGATACATTGAGGAATTGAAGCAGCAAGAGTGTGTGCCTGAGTGGCTTAGCCAGATCGAACCTCTAACTGCTTTAAAGGAGTTTTGAATGAAAGTGCGCGGGACAAAGCCACAAGGTTACTTGGAACTTTCTCGGAAAAAAACACCACATAAATGTCAGGTAGTGGAAGGATCTCCTTAACGCGTTTTGTTCGTCAGGTGTCACGACGAAAATGAGCCCATTCGGCGATTTGTAGGAGGAATAAACTTATTGAGCATATCAAGCAAACAGAAAACATTAGATAATGTGCCGCCATCTGTGAGACATTGTGAAAAACATGTCTCGACTACCATGGCCTCCAAGACGGTGGGCGCGCCCGCCATCTCGGAGGCCATGCGACTACAGCAGAGCCTATATGGTTGCGCCGTTCTAGGACAGGAAACATGTTGCAACATGGCGTCTTTTCATCTAAAGCGACAGACGCTCCCTCTTACCATTTCTATCTTCGGCTTGCGTCTATACATGCGTAACACTAGGCGCCTGGTATGATGCTGTGGCGTTCGACTTTCATCCTTAGTGTCGACGCGCTCTTAAGGAGCGTGCAGCTCGAACTCTGCGGGGTATAAAACGGCGTGCGTCACCAAGCCGTGGTGCTCTATCTCTGGTGACCCGCCGAAAGACAGCGGCGCCTGTCGTCGCTACCACCGCCGAATTAGGACAAGGTCTCCAATAAAGTGCCTGCCCCAAGACGCTCTCTACGTCTGGCTCTTCTAGTCACAATACTGAGTGACAATATCATATCAAGCAAACAGCAAATATTAGCTAATGTGCTGTTTCCTATTTTACCGACTATAAGGCGATGCTTGTTGCGGTTTGATGGAAGATGTCTCCAGAAGAACAAATCGAACAGCTGCCAGATGTTAACGCAAGAAAGACGACAGAATGTGACCATTTACGAATGAAAGTGTCACGCCTACGCGCAGTTCGTAATACAGGACCATGTGACTACATCACTGTACAATATTTTCACGAAGTTGATATAAAAGTGCTATTAAATAGATCGAAAACCTCTACCATTACTATAGATACATCGCACGCGCGTGTGTGTGTATCTGTGCGTGTGTGTGTGTGTAACAACACACATTAATAAGTATGCACTGAGTGGCTGAAGTGCACACTAGGGGCCGGATTTCGCTATCGCGTTCAACTCTTAAAGGCGAAGCTTAAGGGTCCCCCAATTTTTTGCGTTCCTGGAGCAGTGCGCGTTGCAACTAAACACAGTTGGCCTCGCAAGACAAATTTTGTAGCGCCCACAGTTGTACAGTCAACCACCACATTTGGAGAACGCATAAGCGAGTTGCCAACAGCATCTTAGGCTCTTAGGGACGCTTTCGCCACGTCACCTGGAATCGAAAGCAGCGCTAAGTTCAAGAAGCATCACTCGTTAACTCTACGGCCTGTCTGTTTTTCAACTGTACACGAATATTTTTCACTTTTCTTTTTTTAATGGGACACGCTCTTGAAAGACGAGGCCGAAGGTTCATATCTTGATAGCCCTTCGTGTGCCCCGCCACGGTGGTCTAGTGGCTATGGTACGCGGCTCTTGATCCGAAGGTCGCGGGATCGAATCCCGACCGCGGCGGCTGCATTTCGATGGAGGCGAAATGTTGAGGCCCGTGTACTGTGCGATGTCAGTGCACGTTAAAGAACCCCAGGTGGTCTAAATTTCCGGAGACCTCCACTACGGCGTCTCTCATAATCACAGCTAGTTTTGGGACGTTAAACACCACAAATCAATCAATAGCCCTTCGTGAAACTGGTATCTATTCGTTGGTACTCCGGTCGATGCAGGCCGTGACGGCTGTGACACCGCTATCAAGGCAGATATGTGGCGCCCTCAATGCTGACAAGCACAGCGCGTGAAAGCGAAAAAAATTAATGGATTGCATGGCACTGAAAAATTGGAATGCCAGCGAGTAGCGATAGGGCAGATTTCCAGCAAAGCCCTCCTGTCATCGATAGGGGGCGTACCGCTGGGTGGAGAGGGCAGCCGCGCTTTAGAAAGCAATTTTCTAGCGCACGATGAGTACGCAGGAGTTCTGCTACCCCTTCCGTTGTTTTTGTGGAGCCTTTCTTATCGCGACTCACGATCGCACGTGGGACAAAGGTTCAAATGACTGACTGTGATACGTACATACCTGTTTCCGTTCGATGGTTGCTCCCCGGCACGAAACAGTAGGTCTTCGTAATCCGTTGCGCCGGTAAAACACAAGAGACGTGCGCACAGAGCAGAAAAATGCTTGAAACGAGAAAAAAATGCGACTTGGCCGAGAGCCCGAGACGAGACCGGCGCGAACAGCTTGTTGACATTCCAGACGCACACAGTTGCCACACTGCATGGCCCCGTATGGCCGCACTCGCTATACACACTTTACTTGCAAAGTTGTTTCGCAAACCTAAATCAAATTGCGCCGTCATCAATTTGCATAACACACGAAACAAAACAAACGCGATGTATACACAAATATAATGCTAACGAAGGTTTTTTTAAAACCAGAAATGACAATGTTCACTCATGATAGGCACGAATCGATGAGCGCGAAATTCAAAACGTCCTGCATGCAACAATACAGGATCGAGGCGTTCTTTCTAGTGAATGGATTCTTAAACAAATGAACAATCATGAAAGTTTTATTAGGCATTCTAAAATAGATTGAACGTTAGCAATTTCATAATTTAATGCAATTAATATTCTCAATAATAATAATATAGTTTAATGTAGGCAGCTTTTACAGGCAAGCTAGCTTTCGGTATAATTAACAATGTTGCCCATATGTCAAAACAAACAGATGCAAAATATATTGGCGGTATTCCAGAGAACGCCTTTTATAACACGGGATTTTTAACACATTTATAACAACTGAGAACGCTTTTCAAAAAATGGGTAACATGGAATTAGCTTTAAAACAGATCAGAACAAAATTTTCCAGGAACTAAGAATAACTTGGTGTGTTTCATGTCCACTTGGATATTTTATTCACCTGACTTTTTATGCAACAACAGAACCATGCCCAACTTGTGTTTCGTACTCACAGAATAGCGAACGCGCTACAATACACACCACGCCGCAGGTTGGCGTGTACGCCACAGCCAATCACACCAGGGTGCCGAATACGCCAGAACACACCACACCAGACTGGTGTGTTTTCCAAACACACCACCCCATGCTGGCGTGTACGCCAGAACACACCACACCAGTCTGGTGGGTATGCCACAACGTATCACACCAGGCTGGTGTGTACGCCAGAACACACCACACCAGTCTGGTGGGTATGCCACAACATATCACACCAGGCTGGTGTGTACGCCAGAACACACCACCCCATGCTGGCGTGTACGCCAGAACACACCACACCAGTCTGGTGGGTATGCCACAACATATCACACCAGGCTGGTGTTTACGCCAGAACACACCACCCCATTCTGGCGTGTACACCAGAACACACCAGTGTATTCTGGTGTTAACACCAAAACACACCACAACACACCAGACCCACTCTGGTGGGATTTTCAACTGGGACGGCTTTGTGATACGCCAGTATATGCGGACGCTATATATGCCTTGCGTGGTAAGCAGTCTCTCTTACTCCGACGAAGGCAGGCGCTCCTGCCGAAACGTTAGTAAAATTTTTTTTTCCGAACGTTTGTTACCCTCTTCCTCAAACCAGCACACACACACACACACACACACACACACATATATATATAGTGTAACAAAAACTAACAAACCATATAGTGGGGCACGCTCTCCAGTGCGATCTAGTGGGCCTGGCCCTAATGCGCATGCTTGCTCTACGGGCTCGTGCCTTCAGCCGTTGACCAAGGTACCGGTCGGGCCTTACGCCAGCCTTCAATAAACCCCTTTACAGTATATATACACACACACACACACACACACACACACACACACACATATATATATATATATATATATATATATATTGTGATGTATAAAAACAGAGAGCTCGCCGTGCCGAAGACGCTCGCGCTGGAGGAGCGCAGGGCAAGCAAAGCAGAGGAAGACAAAGAGCAGAATAGAACAGCCGGTCTGCAGCTAAGGCGCTGTGTCTACGTCTCTTCTCTTCTGTACAATGGCGCAGTCGACAAAAGACAGACGCTGAGGGTGGCCTCGCGGGTCATCGGCGCAGCAGGTGCTCCAGTCCAGGGACGCCGTCCACCATTACGCGACCATGGACCCCGCAACCCTTCTGCCGCCGGAAGCACCTATGGGACCGACGCCCACGCAGGGCCTCCTGTTACCACGGAATGGCGCTCACGCTTCCTGTGGTAACACCCCCTCGCCTCAACCTACGTCGGCACATGAGCCGCACAGGGACGCTGTCCAAGCGTTCTCGGACATGCACACCGCCGTCGTGAGGACAGAGCCCGCCGTATTTTCCGCGGCCGCCGACCATGCTTACCGGAATGCCTCGGTCGGTCAACTCACCGACGTCATGCGGGCCATGTCGTTGCTCTTCGAGCAACTCAATGTCTTCGGTACGGTAACTCCCGGTGCGGCATCACCATCGCCGAGTGCATGTATGATCCCGGAGTTCCATGCGTTCGAGGACGACGCGATCCTCTGGATCGATGACCTCAACTATTTCGGCGCCCGCTATGGCTGGTCAGACCAGCAAAAATTGCAGGTGGCCCTCAGCCACCTTGGAGAACGTGCCGTGGCCTGGCATCGCTACCAAGGCGCGTGGCAGAGGTCCTGGCCGGAATGGACCTCGAAGTTCTTAGCTGCTTTCGGCCCGCTTCCCCTAACCTGCGGCCGTGCCAACCGGCTTTCGAACTTGGACGAGGCTCGCGAGGAACACCTCGATGACGCCGGAGGTGCGCCCGGCAGCCCCTCGACGGAGTCCATCGCTGACTGCCATGTTACAGACGCCAACAGCCAGTCTTGTACTCCTGTGTGCATCTCGAGTTCTGCATTGGTGACTGGCGCTGGAGCAACATTGCCAACAACGCAGAGCATTGTCAATCTAAAGCAACCGGAGATGCCGTCGCCGAACCTACTCGTGTTTGAGCACATGGACGCGCCGGCTCTTGTAGGGCTGCATGCTCCGCGGTTTCAGGCACCATCACTGTCCATCGACACCGAGAGCCACACTGACACCAGGCTACTTCAAGCACAAGGTACTCACGGGCAAAACCTCCGCGCTGAGGACATCATTATTGTCGATGACTTGTCCGTACAGAATATCCTTCCTGCCGACGACGTGGCTTCGGTCTCTGTACTCAACGAGAGAGGATTCAGAGAAGCCGTGCTGACCAACACGGCGATTCTAGTAGACGTGCCAGTGCAGCCAAAGCCTCTCGATTACTCCAACACTGACTTCAGTTCTTCTGACTTGCGCAGAAGTGCATTCTGCGATACTGTGCCTCACACACACTTCAAAACCTGTGCAAGATGCGCAGCGCTCGAGTGCGAGATCTTGCCACAACGCTACCGAAAAAACCGGTGGCTAAACCTGATCTCGGTTACAATACTATGCCGTCTGGTCCAGCCCACTTTCAGGAAAGTGCTACATCACTCTAAAGGAACGGACAAGGCACGCGTGAAGGGCCTGCAAAACTGCGCCTTAGCAGCCACTGCCGCCCGCTTCTGTCTTCAGGAGGTCACCCCGTTAAATCGCAGCGTGGTCGAAACCTGCAGCGACCACCACGAGCCAGCCAGTGTCGCCCACCCGAACTTGGTTTGGTGGCTCCACAGGGCTTGCTGCCTTGTGGACAAGAACGACCACGTCGACACAGTCAATATCGCCCGCCGGAGCCATTGCTAGCAAGTTTCCGAGTGAGTGCTCGGCGTTCCCGGGACCGCCCGCCACGGGACAGTCCCGGCCACCAGAGGCTGTCTTCGCAGCTCTCAAAGCCAAGTCGGGGCTTTCCTCGAAACCATCCAGCGCGACACAGTCAGTGCCGCCCTCCAGAGACAGTTTCGCCCGTTACTGTCACTCGCAGTCGTGGCCGAGTGTGATGTATAAAAACAGAGAGCTCGCCGTGCCGAAGACGCTCGCGCTGGAGGAGCGCAGGGCAAGCGAAGCAGAGGAAGACAAAGAGCAGAATAGAACAGCCGGCCTGCAGCTAAGGCGCTGTGTCTACGACTCTTCTCTTCTTTACAATATATATATATATATATATATATATATATATATATATATATATATGGAGGTCAACACAATTTTATTCTGGCTACCGTGAAAGAATTATAAGACCTTTGAAGTAAACTGCAATGTTAACAGGTACAGATAAAAACATTATTCCTAAAGTTTCGGCTGGAGGACCAGCCTTCCTCAGAGGTTTAAGTCGAATGAGCGCGACAGCCATCAAAATACAAGTGCAAATGTAGAGTTACAATTGAAAGGAAGAGGCAAACCAACAAACATATATAAAAATAAACAAACAACGACCAACGTGGGTGGCTCAAAGGGAAGGAGACAGACGACATGAGGGGAGGGCAAAAACGATCTCGATAAGGAAGACCCCGGAGGTGCAACGGCTGGTTCTTTAATCGTTGCCACGTGTGAACTGTCGAGCCACGTGAACGGGATAAGGGCTTGAGTGGCAAGGCAAGAATGAGAAGCAAGTTGGGTGCAGGCGTTGTGCGAAGAATGCGAAGGAACGAAAAAAAGAGAAAAAGGTGAAAAAGGAGAGAAAAAAGGAGTAAGTGGGCCACCCAGAATAGTGAGCCTGCGGCAAGAGTTGAGTGAGATGAGCAAAGCACGGCGGCATGCTTCAACGGGGGCGACGCCCTCCAGCTGCATGTACTTTCTGGCCTTCTTGAACAATAGACAAGGTCGGGTGCAACACAAACTTGGGAAATGAAAAAAAAAGAAAAAAATGGGGATAAGAAATATTGGACAAAGTGCGCCTTAAACACATTGGAAGTGACATTTTTCTTTGTTTTTCTATCAAAATTTGTTTGAGTAGTGGTACCCCAGATTAGGAGGCACTTTTCCAAAAGAGATTGGACGAGGGCATAACTGCAATGTCAACCATTGAGACACCAAGGAGCTAGCATTATACAGTATTGAGATTTACCTGCACATATTTGCATGGATCTTGTTTACCTGTGTTGTCCAGCTCATGTTCCCTTCAAAAACAACACCTAGAAATTTATAACTAGGAATCCGTTCGATAGCGCAGTTTTCAAATATTATACAGGCATTATGGTCGTCAGACTTATTGTGGCTTTTGAAAATAATATATTTAGTTTTTAACATTAAGTTGAATTTGGTTTAGATGCAAATAGTGTGCAGTTCAGCTAGCCATCTATTAGCTACATTTTGAAGTTCAAGTAATTGTTTACCTGAAAAAAAAGTACTCGTGTCGTCTGCATAGGGAATTATGTCGGGAGTTCGCGCTATGTTCACATTATCATTTATGTATAGAATAAAGATAAAGGACCCTGAATGGAACCTTGCGGAATGCCATATTTTATTGGTTGAGATTGAGAACAGTAGCCATTTAGACTAGTGAGTTGTACCCAATCAGATAAATACCTGCGTATCAAATTTACTACAATACCTCTAATACTGTAGCAAGGGAGCTTGTGAAACAAAATGAAATGCTTTATGGAATCACACGCCTTTTAGATGTCTAAAATATCGCAAGAGTATATTGCTTATGATCAGTGTCGCTAAGTAATTTTTCATTAATATCCAAGAGTGCCATTTAGGTTGATTTCTTTTCACGGAAATCAAATTGTTGCTTTGCAAGCATTTGATAGTCACCAAGAAGCTTCATTAATCGTGATTTTAATGTGTATTCTAAACCTTTCTAAAATAAAGATAGCACAGAAAAAGGCCGGTAGTTATTCAAGTCGTCGTGGGAGCCACGTTTGTGGATGACTACCACCTTAGCTATATTCATGCCACCAGGAAAAGTGCCAGTGGCGAAAGCTTGATTGCAGATATGCTGCAGTGGGCCACACAGTAATTCGGCGACATGTTTGATTGTTTCTACCTTAATGTCATCGTAACCGGCGGCAGTATTTTTATTTTATGACTTCCGGTATATAAGTATTTTTAATTGACTACAAGGAGTCAGGAAAATAGAGCTCGCAGAGTAAGAAGAAATGTATTTTTGGCAGTTGTTTGCTGCGTCACTTGTCTGAGCTGCTGCACCTGAAGTGAAGAAATGAATATTAAATTTATCCGCTAGACTAGCTTCTCTAAGCTCAACAACGTCAATTGTTAGTGCTGAGGGAAGACAACCTTTTGTTCTTCCTATGAGTGTACGTACCGAGTTCCATGCTTTCCTGGGATTGCAAGAGACCTCTGCAAATCGTGCCTGATAATACTGAATACGGGCTCTCTTCAAATCAGAGTTCCATTTGTTGCTAACCTTTTTATATTCATGTATCATAGATATGTATCTTATTCTAATAAAGTTATGGTATAGTTTATCTCGTTCTCTGACTCTGTTGTAAAGGCCTCTGTTAATCCATGGTTTCCTCGACTTTTCGTGCTCTTTATAGTATTGGAGTGGGAAGGCAGCATCATAACAGCTCTTTACATGTTGCAGGAATATATCATACGATATATTAGGGTTTTTCTCACTGTAGACAATATCCCAGTCGATACTCTGAATGCTAGCACGAAATGTTGACAAGGCATTGGTATTGAAAGAGCGATATGTAACAGGAGCATCGTTAACACTATGTTTTTTTCTTTTTTAGCTGCAGGAAAAAAAAACAGAATATTTACAAGTGATCACTCAGATCAGTAGCTAGCACACCAGCACTGACGTCGCTTCTATCATAATTAGTTATACATAGGTCTAGCAGAGTTTCAAATTTCTGTTGTTATTCTAGTAGGCAAACTTAAGTTCCTACACGAAAATGATTCAATTACACCTAAAAATTGTCTACTCTGTGGAGTAAGAAGTAAAAAATCATCATTAAAATCACCGACAAGCACAATATGCAAATTTCTCAAGGACGCGTATTCAAACATCGAAGTTTTAAAACACAGAAATTCTTTATTATCCCTTGATGGGGCCGGTAAACTGTGACAATCAGGGACATACCACATTTAACGGCAATGGATTGATAATGTGCGCTGACACAACAAAATTCAGGAAGCACGGCACAGGAAACATCTTTTTGTATATATAGCGACACACCACCACACGTACGATCCGGTCTATGCACGCTTTCATGCTCGTATCCTTCGATGAACACTACATCGGACGAGCAAGAGTACCAAGTCTCAGTGAAGCCAAAAAATCGAACGTATGATCTAAAAAATCAAACAGTACATCAGTTTGCTTCTTTCTAATACTACGTATGTTTAAATGAAAGATCGACATTCTGTCCGCCTCCTTAAAAGAGGGGCCCTGTACAAAAGATCTAATATTTGAGCGTCGTGATATATGGCTTCATGAAAGATAGCCATTGTGAGGGAAAACTGGCAATCGAAATAACGTAAGTGATAAAAGAAACAATTTAGCGAATGTTATCTAGGTCGCTTTCGCTATCTATGCGCAATGTTCGATCACCAGGCACCTTGCGCACAAAAAATTTGCCGTTTTTATGCCACGCGTACTGATAATGGTATTCCTCAGCCTTTGCCTTCTTGAGCCAGATAAGTTTCTTGTTCGGTGGCAACAGATTGTCTAGGAAATACACGTTAAAGCTAGCAGTTCTTAATTCGACTTTCTTATCCATCCACTCGTCACGTTTTGCTCGTGACAAGAAGCGAACAAGCACAACAGAAACTTTGCCGGTTTTCGGTGGAAGTTTGTTTATGCCTTCGACTTCAGAGCTCGTCAGTTCACGAAGGGTAAGCTTAAGTGCTAAGTTATTGAGCCTACCGAGCAAATTTTCAGTCTGGGTGACAGGCATGCCGTAAATTTCAATATTTTGGCGTCTGCTGTATTGCTCTAGAGCATTAACCTGTTTTGCAGCTCATGGACGTTCTTGCTGGTGTCGGACGACTGGGCAGAATGCACCTGCTTTTTGAGGACTGCTATTTCAGCTGATTGCTTGTGCATTTCAAGGAGCACCGCATGATATTTGTTCAATTGAATGTTATTGCTGACAATTTTACATAAAATTCGCACGCACTGTGTGGGCCCATAGCCATAGGCTAGTTTGCGTCCAAAAAGATACATTTTATAATAGAACTTTAGAAAAGCATACCTAAAGAAGTTAAATAATGTTTAATAAATCTGGAAAGAAGCTGTACAGTACATGAAATAACAAAAAAATAGCAAAAAAGAAAACTGTTACAACACTGGAAAAAAAATAAAAGACCTCTACTTACATACCAAATTTAAGACGGCCATCTCACTAAACATCACCGGTCATTAATAAATCAGAACATTCTTCTAAATAGTGTTTTTCTAGTGTCTTAGCAAAGTTTGAACACACTTTTATTTCAAAAGGTATGTCATTCCAGATCTTAATACCAGCGAACTGTAAAATCCGTTCACCATATACGTTGTTAGTTCGCGGAATATTCCATTTACCAAAGGTTACTTGTCTGGTAGAACGAGAAGGGGCGGAAAACCCTGACACATTAAAAGGGTGGTTGTAATTAATAACCGTGTATACATATTTGGCTAGTTTTAATTTCCATAGCTTATCGAATGGCAAAATAAGTAATCGGGAAAACAGAGGTTTACTGGGGTCATTATACTTGGAATGAGTAATAATTCTTACAGCCCGTTTTTGAAGTCGTCTAACCGGGTCCAGGTAAGTTGTGTACGTGCCGCGCCAAGACTCAATGCAATATGAGATGTGACAGTGAATGAAAGCATAATAAAGTATTCATAGAGTAGTGGTATTAAAGTGTTGACGAGCCTGAGTAAGTGCATGACACCCTGAGGCTAATTTGGAACACACATTCTGAATCTGCATCCGCCAATGTAAGTTATTATCTATAGTGACACCAAGATATTTAATTGTGGTAACTTCCTCGATCACAAAATCATTAATTTTAATGTGTATATACTTAGTATTAATGAATTTTAACCTAGTGAAATGTAATACATTTGGTTTTACCGGTATTTATAGATAGTTTACTATTTTATAACCAATGAGCAACCTTTACTAATTCGATCTTAGACTTCGACTCAAGATCACCTAGATTTTGACCTGTTACTATGACACAAGTATCGCCAGCGTACATCAGTATGTTAGAAAACTGTAATATCTGCGGAAGGTCATTTATGTACAAGGAGAACAGCAATGGTCCCAGCACTGAGCCGTGAGGAACACCAGTACTCAAGTGACTCATAGAAGACATGAAATCATTAATTAAAAGACAAATGCTGAACTGACAGCTCCCATTTGTCGAGTGTATTTTTTACTATCATTAGTGCATCCACCTTGCTCTGTATGTCTGGTATTTGGGCCAGCTTCTTATTAATTTCAGTGAGTACTTTCTCGAAAGTCGAATTATGCTCGCCGGTGTGGCTCTTATCACCACGTGCACTTCGGGTCGCCAAAACAAGGCATGTCTGGCACTTCCATATTTTCTTTGCGACATCATCTTTTTTGAAGGTCGTTTTGCTCACTCCCGAGCTTGCTCCCAAGTGATAGCCATATTTGCATTTAGAGCAGGTTGGATATGTGCCGCTCTCTAAGAGAGGCTCACTACAGATTACGCAGGCATCAGACTCGGACATCTCGAACTGAGCAACATCACAGATTCAACAGTATCAACGGTCACAAAAAGGAAGCTACAATGATCATCAGCAGGAAATTCTTGCGACAGCGGTGCCAGCGGTGGTAAACAATGGCAAATTAGGGAAATGTCAGTAGAGTTTACACCAAATTGCAAAGTCAAACAGAAGCAGTTAGTGACGAGCCACTGTTCTGTAGCCGCTACCGCTGAGGTCTTCCGGTGTCTACGTTGTGCCTTCTGGAGGGGTGTCCCGATGACGTAGTTCACAATGGGGGCGTTGTCGATTCTTGATATGGACCCGGGATTCTTGATATGGCGTCGAAAAAGGTAAGGTGGCAGCAGGCGCCGATCCGTAAACACGCCGATCGGTAAACACGCTTTCACCGGGGCTGCAAAGTCAGACAGGAGCAGTTAGTGACGAGCCACTGTACCGTAGCCGCCACCGCTGAGCAAAGCTTCTGCGGCCCATGTAGGGAGCACGGCTAAGCGTCCGTGAGGGTGGGGAAAAAGGAGTGAAAGAGAGGAGAGAATGGCCGTAGTGGAGGGCTCCGGAAATTTAGACCACCTGGGGTTCTTTACCGTGCAGTGAGAACACGCAGTACACGGGCCCCTGGCATTTTCGCCTCCATCGAAAATGCGACCTCCGCGGCCGGGATCCAACACGCGTTTTCTAGCTGGCAGCCGGGTACCGTAACCACTGCACCACCACGGCGGACCAAGCGTTCATCGCAGAACGTTTCCATAGTCAACGCGCTCCGTTTGCTCTCTCTCTCAAGACAGCAGATGACACTGTCTTGGTGCACGGACTCCGGGATCGGCCCACACGTGCACGCGCACCGTCTAAATGCACTCATGACTGCCGCTGTCGCAGAGAGATCGCGCGCCGGGAGGCACGCGCCGAGAGCGAGCGTGGCTACTACGGCGCGACGCCGGACAAGCCTCAATCCTAAGGAAAAAAGAAACTACAATAAAGAAGACGATGGAGAGGAAGGACAGTGCTAATAAAAGAACGGCGACGGCGAAGAACAAGATGTGGACTAGTGAGAAGACGGTGAGGCAGAGAAAGGTCACGTCAACTATGAAAAAGAGGAAGCGAATCATTAAGGAAAAAGCAGAGGGGAAACAGAAAAAACACATAGAATGGAAGAGGAAGATAGAGGGGAGGGACAGAAATCAAACACGAATGAATCATGAAAAGAGACCACGCAGCGAAACATCACTTGCTCTGCTACTCAGCTGCATCCTCTGTGCAGGCCTGGGAGTTCTTGAGCTCAACTTCCTGCTGCTCCCTGCCACGCTTGCGGTATCTAGGTATCCGCACTGTTAACATTAATATACGACCGCTATTTTGCCTTCTCACTGCACTCCCTACCTACGCCCATTTCTTGTCCCTGATTTCTAGCAAGACATCATTAATGTATGCCTCTTCTCGCACCCACTCCGCTCTATCGTGCTCCATTTACGTTACACGTAACATTTTGCTTTCCGTCGCTCGCAGCTTCGTCCTCAATTTAAGTTTAACACTTTAGCAAGCTTTCACGTTTTCTACTCCGTAGGCCACTACTTGTAATACGCAGATGTTGTAGAATTTTTTCTTGAGGGACAACTGCCGTTTAGGATTTGCAAACTCCTGGCAAATGCACTCCATTCTACAGTATCCGTGTGGTCACTTAGCCGTTTAGGACCAGTGCCTGTCCGGTGTGCTCTTTCGGGACAGTTTGACGTTTTCTTCCCGCATAATTATTTGGAGAATAATCCTTCTGCTTTGCTTGTTTAATTCAGTGATCATGCGTCGGAATTCGTCTCCTCATGCCTTACGATACTTCCGTATACGTGCAACTGCTTGAACACGTCTTCGCATTCATGTTGAAGACCGGCTCCCGCGGGTATAAGGGCATACAACGTTTGGTTTACTACACAGCCGTCAGCGCGCATTCTGTAAAATGCGCTCGTCAGCTCAAAATGAGCTCGTCAGTCCTGGTGAGGGGCGCCTTAAAGGAACATGTCGTACGCGATACGAAAGCCACATTGCACATATGTGTGGCCACCGTATGTCTCATTTCATGGACATCTCTCGAGTTTACTTCACACTCAGTGGCGGCACAAAGAACTAGGCGCCATCTATTGGTTTGCAACGCATGTGGTAGGCCTCACCGTGCCCTCTTTCTTCCGGTAGCCATGGAATACCTTAATGTTCACCGACATTCTTCTCATCCCTACAATATGTCAGTTATCCTCAATGCGTTTTGTTGGGCGAGCCTGTATTGAGCGTAATACCCTCCCACGAATTTTGTTCGCTTTTAGTGACGGTGGTGCAGGCGCAAGCTGCCACTTGTCTAAGTTTTCTTCCTAGTTACCTGCCTTGTCTTATTACATCACTTTAATGTAGTAAACATAAATATCCAGACTTAAAAAACCAGAGACAGACTACATATCCTGCTAAGGGCTGCAAGTGTGATGAAACTGCTCATACCAATTCACTGGCTCACTAGTTAAGGTGTCTACTACTGCACAATTAGTTGTCTTCGCAATCTCTATTCTAATGCGCATCTTTACTTTCTTCCAGCCATGCACATAATGACTGCAGTGTGTGAAGGTAAGAATTCGAGTACCTTGGGTTTCATACTCTGTGCGAAATTATTTTGCATGCATTTTGTGGCTTCCTCCTAGCTCCGAGAAAAGCATAGAAATATGGATTATTTTGACGTAGGCTTTCTTGCTGATTGGAGCGCTGTTAACATTAAAAGCGAATTACCATTAAAATAGGTAAGATAACCAGAGGTGCGCGAAGTATATCTTATAAGCGACCTGAATACGATTACGAATCGATATGCGCCACAAACCGAATAGAACGCCTTTAGATTAGTCATTCAAAATTTTGTAATTGTGATTTAAAAAATTTCAAGACAGTCCGAAAATTTAGCGACATATTATTAGAAACAAACATTTGTACAGACTCACAGGGGAAGGTTATAACGAGATTTAAGCTGAAAAATACTGATGTTAAAAGTGAGGTAGCCTTGCGTGCACCATTGACCTGACGATGATGATGATGAACAACTTTGTTTAGAAGTCAGGCGATGATAAATCGGGGCGGGCGAACCCTGGTTTAGGAATCCGCCGCGAGCCCTTGGGCTCGGGCGGCTTCCTCGGCTCGTGGACGGGCCATATCTTTTGTTCTAATGCGGAGCTCAGCAGAGCCACCTCCCAGCCCGCCCCGCGGTTCGAGACTGCCTCCTCGATTGTACTGCTGATTGCGTCGTTGAGACTCGACCACTCCATAACATATGCCCCGAGGTTGCCCGGAAATCGTACGCTTTGCATTTTTCTGTCGAATACAGGTCAGGGTAATAGAGGCGAAAGATCACTGGATTTGGATAAGTGTGTTCGGAGTTGTCTGCATGCAACTAACTGCCTGCTTCTTAGTTAATTTGCTATGCGGTGGTGGGTATTTACTCCTGCCTAGCTTGTAGTGCTGCGTAATCTCACTGTAGCTAGTCATACGTTTTCCCCACTCCCACACTTCCCTGCGTGTGGCCTCGGCAGAGGCATGCGCAGCGGCTCCGTTCGTGAGCTCTCGAGCCGCCGCGTCCGGCAGCCTCGTTGCCGGCCAGTGTGCAGTGTGTGTGTGCGGGGGTCCAAATCACAAACGTGCCATTGACCTGAGGCTTTGAGATATTAAGTAACCGTAGGTGGCCCTCCACAGTACATTATTCTACCGCTTGCCTATGATATGGCTGAGACCTATTTTTCATGATTCTTTCTTTGTAAATTTTTCATGTCAGGCCTTTAATGTTGAGACGTGACGATCTTTCCTAGGTTTATTCCTCCCTCACTGCCAGTAGGTCGTCGAGCAAAACCAGTGATGCCACACGAAAGGTAGTACATTAATGATACTTTCGCTTCCGCGACTCGGCAATTTTAACCATAAGTGCCTACATCTGGGGATCATTGTAGCTTCCGTAGTGCCGTATATGATCAGGCTATACGCGTCGTAGTAGTTCAGCTATGCAGAAAATAACCCCTGGAAATTTCTACGTTTTCTTCCTTTGTATCTTTCTCCTGTGTGCTGAATATTGGCCAACTATTGAAGCAATATTCGGTATTTCAAATTAGCGATATTCATACGAGTACCGAGTGGAATAGAGCGCGTTTCGATACGTTGTTCCAAGGTTTCGAATATTCGCATATCCGTAAAGATAAACCGTCGTTTGCCCACCACAGCGTGTATATGCAGCAGGCATCATACAGACATGTTCACGAGAAATGCACCTGGCAGCAAAGAAACCACACAGCACGTATTCTAAAAAGAGAAATTGCAACTATCAACTGCACTGTGACTCATTTATATCTCTCAGGGTAACATTTTGTTATTATTGTACTTATTAATATGAATAGCAGCAGTAGTAGTAGTAGTGGTAGTAGTGGTGGTGGTGGTAGTAGTAGTAGTAGTAGTAGTAGTAGTAGTTGCCTCGTTCACGCGTATCCTCGTTTGCGTAAGTGTAGCTTGTTATTGCCAGCATGCGTCTAGGGCACGCTAAAGATCATTGGTATCAAAACGTTGTTTTGCCAGAACGAAGCTCTCTCGTTTACCCGGCACAATTTATTATTGTTAATATTCTCGGTCATCTGTGGGTCCTACGGTAAGTGAGATCAGTTTTCCGTGCTGCATATCCTCACACGCTTCTGCTAACCCTAAGAGTGTTGCGTTGCACTGTCTTTCTCTGGGTTCTCGGCTCCGTTTCGAGATTATATAGAGGATTCAGTTCTGCTATACCCTACCGCGAATTGCACAGTAAAGCTTGTGTCCCTTGTCTTGATTATGCGTCTTTCATCTGGAACGGCATTTATAATTTCAGCAGCAACAAGATAACTATAGTGAACATCGATCTTGGTTCGCTGTCGGCGGGGACATGATATTTTAGACGGCGACCGGCAATAAATGCAGACAGGGAGCAATGAAGCTCAACACGAAGAAACTTCTTTTTTTACGTGAGACAATGCATTACATCAGTCAAAAGTTGGAAAAGGTACATCAAAGATTCGACACTGTCTCACTCTCATGCGATTTGCCCGATTTGTTAGAGCACAGACTGTCGTAAGCCTACCAACATTGTAGGGAGCCCCGCTGTCCTACCCCACCGCGTGGTTACAGCCCAGTCTTCTTTATCGCTCGTTTTACAGGCCGGCGTATAAGGCAACGGAAAAAGGCAGGGCGCCGTCAGCCGGCACCGCGGTAGTTTCGAGCGAGATGCGTATGCACCCCCACCTCTACTCCCATACGGTCGGGTGTAATGTGACCGAAGACAAAGGCGGAGACTTTTTCATTTTCCGGGGGGGGGGGGGGGGGGGGCGCCGGGATCTTCCCTGCGGTCTTCTATCCTCATTCTCCAGCTACCCTTTCTCATCCTTCTTTCTCTAATTTTCCTTCTCACCCTCTCCCATATTTTCAAGAACGCGGGGGAGCTGAGGCAATTTAATTTTTTTTTTCTGATGATGAAAACTGGCAAACTGCCACAGGGCCGGACTGGAGGAGCGATGCGCGCGCATTTGCGCGTGTCGCTTTCCCAGTCCGGCCGCGAACGCATCAAGATCGCTGTAAATTCACATCTGACATTATTTTTTCGAAGAAATATTTATTTTACAATAAAAGGAGCAATGTATTCCCAAATGACACAGAAAGCACAAGAGAAGAAAAAACGCCACAGCAAGTCACTTTCGTGCAAATAATTTTGAACTTTACACGATTATTTGCACTTCACATTTGTAACATTGTCATGCAATCGTAACCCAGTGAATTAAACACCAGTTAAAGGAGTACTGACACAAAATTTAAGGCGATCGAGATAACTTGCGGGATAGATTTGTGTCGACACACACGCATCATCTACAAAATATCAACGGCTGATATAACTTAGAACATATTTAATATCATTTTTAACGTGCGTGTTGCGCCACTGCATGCGAAACGCGCTTTTCTCTTTCATGTAAACAACCAGTTACCAGTTGCGTGACGAGTTTGTGTTGCTGTCATGATTCTTGGGAGAGCGCTCATCCTAGCAGACGTTTCCGACGGAAAGAGGGGGGAGAATTGCACCGGAGTACAAACTGACGTCCTAGCCTCGGCAGTGCATTTTTGAGGGATCACGCATGTTTGAAACTTCCCAGAGGGGATTGCAGCAGCACCCAGGGGGGCTTCACTCAAAAGAGTTGTCCGCGCGGTGCTCATGTGACCGCGGTTTTGTGTGCACATGTAGTCAGCTATGTTTACATGAATACCATCCTGGGTGCCGCCTCACTCATCGCTCTTTGAAATGGAAAGTGCGTCTGGGCTCCACAAAACCGTACACAAAATATTAATAATCGCGCACTCGAGCCCTCGAAGTTTACAGCCGGAGGAAGTGGGTCATTAGCTACTTATTGCAAAAGAAAAAACGAGATGCAGAATCTTTGTGTCATTACTCATATAACGTATCAACGTAATTGAAAAATGATTTACAAAACACCGGCTGCCAAAATAAAGATTCCCCGGGCTAGTGTACGAGGTTCCGTGCGCGGATTGCCACGCCACTTACATCGGTGAGACAAAAAGCTTTCCGGAAAGGATACGCAACACAAAAATGACGTACGAAGCTTCAGCGCTACGCGGAACGCGCTCGCAGAACACAGCGAAAAGAAAAACCATCACATCAACTTCGACGACGCCCGGGTCCTCGACACGGAAGGTAACCGCACCAAAAGGCAGTTCTTAGAGCCGTGGCGCGTCCAAACAGCACCTGGAAATATCAACGGCTCAACTGGGACCCTGCCGAGTGTGAATGTACGTGATCTCCGGAACCAATGGAGAAAACAACACCGACACAAGAAAGGCGGAGGAACGACGGTAGAGAGAGGGACAATCACTAACAAAAGTCGCTAGCTTCGGAGCCGGCCGGACAGTCACCCCATGATGAAGAGACCGAATGGGCCTCGTAACGTTGGGCCAGTTTTTAATTTCGATATTAAAAACTTAGATTAAGAAAAGTGGCTATAGAGTTTGCTTTTTCGAATAGGCCAATTATTGGACTTTCGCCGCCGCTGTAGCGAACCCTCCCTTGGCGCCGCCATTATCCCCTTAAAAGGCGTAACGCCCCAAAAATCCGCTGTCGAGGCTGTGCAGTTGGCCTTTGTACTCCCATGGTACAATCCCGAAAGGAGGTGTAACTTCTTTCATCGCCGGTCGTTCACACGCCAGGCACGTGCATCGGCGAGTGTGGCCTCACCGCAAGCTGTGGTTGCTAGCCGGACCTATGTGCAAGAGCAATGCATGCTTTCCTACCCATGTGAGTTCATCATCGTGTGTATTGGCGTATCATTTATCCATAACGCTTTGCCGAGAGCGTTCAGCCCATTACGATTATAGTTCTGCACTACACATAAGAATCCTCCTCTCCGGGCTCCGGCGGGGGCTATGCCCCCCTTGGAAAGCTCGGGGGGGGGGCTCGAGCCCCCCCGTACGCTCCGCCTATGTTACCGATATTTTGCGTTGCAGGACTGCAGCCACCTTGTGGTGTGCGGGGAGAGCGAGGAGTCCATAAGAAGGCACCAGGAATGGCTGCAGTCTAAGGGAACATTCCGAGGTGAGCAGTCGTTGCGACCAAGGTAACTGGCTAGTGCATGAGAGGGGCACCAGCGCCTTCGTTTCATGACTCTGACTGAAGGAATTGTGGCGTATCCATTTCTGAGAACGGAGATTTCCGTATGTTCGCATCTACAGTTTTGAGTGCAGTATTAAGTAATCCTTGCGCTGTTTATTTTCAGCTGCTCACTAAATCTGATATTCGTTTTCATAAGGAGCATCATGGATAGCATTCAGGATGCTAGCAACAAATGGGCCGTGTAATCCTTAGTCGCGTAACTGAAATGGCTACTCGTAATTTATTATTTATAGCTGTTTAGTTTTGAAGTATTCGCAAGAAGCTACGCTAAGTGCCATTTCCGTGTGAACGACCGCGATGAAGAAGTTTACACCTCCTTTCGGGATTGTACCATGGGAGTACAAAGGAGGCCAACTGCACAGCCTCGACAGCGGATTTTTGGGCGTTACGCCTTTTAAGGGGATAATGGCGGCGCCAAGGGAGGTTCGCTACACGCGGCGGCGAAAGTCCAATATTGCCTATCGAAAAAGCAAACTCTATAGCCACTTTTCTTAATCTAAGTTTTAATATCGAAATTAAAACTGGCCCAACGTTACGAGGCCATTCGTCTCTTCATCAGGGGGTGACTGTCCGCCGGCTCCGAAGCTAGCGACTTTTGTTAGTGATGTCCCTCTCTCTACCGTCGTTCCTCCGCCTTTCTTGTGTCGGTGTTGTTTTCTCCATTGGTTCCGGAGATCAGTACATTCACACTCGGCGGGTCCCAGTTAGCCGTTGATATTTCCAGGTCGTTTGGACGCGCCACGGCTCTAAGAACTGCCTTTTGGTGCGTTACCTTCCGTGTCGAGGACCCGGGCGTCGTCGAAGTTGATGTGATGGTTTTCTTTTCGCTGTGTTCTGCGCGCGCGTTCCGCGTACGCTGAAGCTGCGTACGTCATTTGTGTTGCGTATCCTTTCCGGAAAGCTTTTTGTCTCACCGATGTAAGTGGCGTGGCAATCCGCGCACGGAACCTCGTACACTAGCCCGGGGAATCTTTCTTTGGCAGCCGGTGTTTTGTAAATCATTTTTCAATTACGTTGATACGTATTGAGTAATGACCAAAATTCTGCATCCGTTTTTTTTCTTTTGCAATAAGTAGCTAAATGACCCACTTCCTCCGGCTGTAAACTTCGAGGGCTCGAGTGCGCGATTATTATATTTTGTGTACGGTTTTGTGGGAGCCCAGACGCACTTTCCGTTTCAAAGAGCGATAGTGAGGCGGCACCCAGGATGGTATGCATGTAACATAGCTGACTACATGTGCACACAACCGCGGTCACATGAGCACCGCGCGGACAACTCTTTTGAGTGAAGGCCCCCTGGGTGCTGCTGTAATCCTCTGGAAGTTTTCAAACATGCGTGATCCCTCAAAAATGCACTGCCGAGGCGAGGACGTCATTTGTACTCCGGTGCAATTCTCCCCCCTCTTTCCGTCGGAAACGTCTGCTAGGATGAGCGCTCTCCCAAGAATCATGACAGCAACACAAACTCGTCACGCACTGGTAACTGTTGTTTACATGAAAGCAATGTCATGATCGTCGATGCTGGGCCACAGTGATAATTTATGCCAAGTGAATGGCCATTTTATGCTCTTGAGACGACATTACAAGGAATAGTGACCAACATAAAAAATATATATACTAGAAAATGACATTTTGGCCAAGATCTTAAACAGGGCCGCTGTGCAGGGGCCGGAACGTCAGTTTGAAGTATATGTACTTTGTCACGTGGCTCAGCGTGCACTTCTAATTTTTTCGCAGCTGATTATCCCCAACCAGACAATATTGCCTGGCCCTCAGTTGCTGAGACATTTGTGTCGCGTGTCTAATGAAAATGCTCAGCAAATTCCAAAATAATTTACATCAGCAATGGAGCATAAAAACCAAATAGAAACACAACCAAGCAGTCCCATGCCACATGACTTACTAATGCACAACAGGGGAAGAACACAGGTCAAGTTAGTTCAGACAGTCCCTATTGGAAAGGCCAGTGGCACTGGGACAGCGTCATACCTGTTTTTCAGACCGGTGTCGCACTGGCACACTGCACACTGCGCACTGGCACACTGTGCACACTGGGCGACACTGCTCACACTGCAGACTGGTACACTACCCACACTGCACACTGGGTGACACTGCGCACACTGCGCAATGGCTACCGGGTGCCACCGGCCACACTACGTACTGGCCCACTGGGCAACACTGTGTACACGGACCAACCAGATTCTCAGAAACAGTGCAGTAACTTATTGAACATATTTTGAACGTGCCTTGCAATAACCATGCAATGCGAGGCATAAAAATATACTTTATTTGAGAAAACTTAAACTAAGAAGAAATCAGTGTTGTACGGAACGTCGTCCGAAGGAACGACGTTCCTGGAACTAGTTCCTTTTTGGAGGAACAAAGGAACGCCATCGTTACTTTAAAGTTTGGTGGAACTGTAACGGTAACACGTTACATCTAAAGTAGCGGCAGAGGGAACGACGTTCCTTCTGTAAACGTTCCACAGGCGTTCCACATGCAAAGCGGATAGGCCGGCTGCAACCGCCGAGGCCGAGCCTCGAGTCCCCGCTTCCCTATTAGCAGTCTCCTTCACTCAAAAGTAAACCACACGCAAAACGCCATTCCTTTACTCTTCCTCCTCTAGGCTTTGACGAGGGCGAAGCTTCTCTTTCGCCACTGTAAGCACATCACATGTGTATTTCTTTACTCCCTTACGGTGGCCGCACCATATGGCTGGAAGAAAATTTTCCGGCTGTCTACGGCAATGCAGGCCAAACCGCAGCCAGCCGCGAAATTCCTTTCGTCCCTTGAGATCCCGCCGTCAAGGCTCCCTTGGAACTAAGACACTGTCAACGCGCTTTGCTCAGTGCATAAGTTCTGAGAATGCGGTTACGGCTCACACTTGTGGGCCTCGGCGTCAATGGCATTGTTTTGCGCAGGAGACCGCTCGATAAAGCGGACGAGCAACGGCAAATGTTACACTACGGAGGCTATAGCTGCGTCCTGCTGTAAAGTCAAGATAACGTGTCGCACCGCCACGGTTTTCTAGTGGTTATGGTACTCGGCTGCTGTTGCGTAGGTCGCGGGATCAAATCCCGGCCGCGGCGGCTGCATTTCGTTGGAGGCGAAATGTTGAGACCCGTGTGCCGTGCGATGTCAGTGCACGTTATAGAACCCCAGGTGGTCGAAATTTCCGGAAACCTTCACTACGGCCTCTCTCCTAGTCAGAGCTGGTTTCGGGACGTTAAACCCCACAAATCGATTAAGATAATGTGACGTGGCTAGCAGGCAGGCATGGTCTCAATCAACGTAGCTGTGTGCAGGCTAGCGACACTTAGCAGCCGGAAACATAAACCGCGAGAGTTTGGTGAACAAAACTACAGGGCCAGCCAACACAGCCGAGTCTGCTAGGGCCTGTTAACAAAAGGGCAGCGCGGCCTCTTGTCAAACGTCCAACTGAAGATCGCTGAGAAGATATGGGCTGCTGTGCTTCCACGGATGCTCCCGGCCTGCTAGAGTGGGGGATTGTAGGATTCTCCGAAACTCGTGTAGCAATGAGCTATTCCAACGCGGAGTACTCTACTCGACACGCTGCCGGCCTATGCTGATGGGGCGACGACGTCCGCCGAAAACGGGAAAACTTGGCCCTCCTGCTGTGACGAAAGGGATCGACGAAAGGGCCATAGTTATCGCGAAAGAGAGAGAGAGATTTTTTATTTGAAAAGAAGGGAAAAGCACAGGATAGTAACTGTCTCTCGTCGAGGAGGACACCTCAGCCGTCCTGTGCGAGGGATGGGGGAGGGGGCCTAACACAGAGAAAGAAAGATAAAGTAGAACTTAGAAGACGGAGACACGGGCGTAGGCACCATACTGTACAAGGCACAGGTACACATCAAGCTCGGCACGTAAAACACAGGCTAGTTTGTCATAGCCGCCCGGCCAGCCCCATGTCCTCAATGAAGTTGAGGAGGGCGGAAAGAGCGGAGCGGCGGCGTTCAGTGCAACCAGCCGGGTGCAACAAGTCCTGTAGTGTTGAGTACGACAGGCCGTGTTTACGGTAGCTGGCACACAACTGTTCTCGAGCGGAGGCGAAGGCAGGGCAGCCACACAGAAGGTGTGCGAGGGTTTCCACCTCCCCGCAGTCTATGCACGCGGGAGAGACGGCATCACGAAGTCGATGACGGCGTTCGGCTGTCCAAGCCGCGCCGGTTCGAAGGGTGAAGAGAAGTGCATGCTCGCGCCGAGTGAAACCGGTCGCGGCCAGTGGGCATGGCGGGCAGCCGTCGGCGATGCGCGAGTCAGGGTGGGATCGCGCCAGTTCCCTACGAAAATTGATGAGCGCCGAGTCGTACGAACTGGCGCAATCGGAGTATGGCGAAACAACTCACAGGCGCCAGGAGGGGCGCCGGAAAGCGCGCGCGACGATACCAACGATGTGGGGAGGGATAGCAGTCTTTCGGTTTCTTTGAGCCAGTCTGAAAAGCAAGGAAGGGTTGTTAAGAAGGCTGGACACACTGTAGAGAACACCACCTTGCCTCCTGTGATATCTAGATTCTGTTGCAATGAGTACTGATGTGGAATTATAGATGGCCATGGCTACCCCCGATGTTTCAACCGACTGAATACAACATCGCACGCCTGTGTTAGCATTTCAGTGTTTAAAACAGAGCGGCAATATTTTTTAATTTAAAAGGTTCCGCAAAAAGAAATGACAAAACATTTGCAGCCACACGATTATATATATGCCGTACTCAAGCATGCGATTGAAAAGGATAAGGTCGGATAATTATTGTTTGTCATTGTTAGAAAACATGCAATAATGAAATAAGAAATAAGGAAATTGGCATTTGCTGGGCTACTGTGTTGGTGGTCAGAAGTTTAAATGCATCAGCTAGCACTGTCACATGACAGAGCTAGTTGGTTTTAGTAAAGGTACAATTGGGGTTTTTTATATTGTTTCATTTATTGCATCACTGATCAGGGACATGGGTTGGAGTTGATGCATGTTCGAAGGACCGAATGCAGCAATCTGTCATGTGTCACACATTAGTCTGTCACGCACTTTGCATGTGTGTGAGCCCAACAAATAAATAAACTATTTCTTTAATGGGGCCCTGTAACACTTCCTGAACAGATTCAGAAAATGATACTGATCAGTTACGCAGGCTCCTCCTGTAAAAATGTGAGCCAAATGTCATTGCCCTTGCACGCACCAGAGAATTTGCAATGGTTTCAAATAGTACAGCTGAAAGTGCCCGCTTTTCTTTCAACAAATGGCGTCACTGAAGACACTAATAATTAAAGCCGCTTGAGGAAGAAAGAGCATTGGCTGATTTCACAGTCGCAGAAGGATTATCTGTGCTTTATTTGTTTGTACGGAATTCAACAAAGAAGAATATGTGCGCATCTTTCACTTTACTTCACTTTTATTTCCTAAGACCCCTTCTTGGGGTATTACATATGGGGTAGGGTTGCAACGAAAAAGTTCGGAATTAGTGGCCACATGTCTACACAAAAGCAATTAGTTTTTAAGCTGAAGTATAACAACCAACCACTACTAGACAACCGTACTGACAGGTAAAGAAATAATACACACAACAAGTGCTGACTCGCAACTGAACATTTTACGAGGCATAACGCATGAATATAAGCAACATGCAAGTGCACGTGACATGGATTCTTGCTGCTGTTTTGACAACTTAAGATCAGGTTACGAAAACACGCACTGTATAGAGACACATTCCTTGTTACACAAATCAACTGAAGCTTGGCTGATACATTTTTCTTTTTCTTTAAGAATAGCATACACCTCTAACACCTCTCTGCTAATCAGCTGCACATGCTTGTACAGTCGCGGCCACTGTTAGAGGGAACACGGAGCGGGTGACCGCGCTCCGCGGAGCGCCACGACGGGCGCCGTGCGAACTATTGCGGCGCAAGCGCAATGAGCGCCACAGGCGGAGTTAACTGCGCGTCGTCTGCTACGGTGCCTCCCACTTCGCCTCGAAACCTAGGTTGCGCGCGTGCTTTCGAATACTCAAACCCTGTAGCAATGGCGCGTCAATAGATACTATTCTAAATCAATTATGAAAGCGCGCAGGCATGCTGTAGGCCTAAAATATTAACTGCGCCTTTTACTTCCCTTTGATCACAGAGGGTGGGTTTCAGAATTGGCATGCTAAGGAAGTAAAAAAATCACACGACAAACAAGAGATATTGATAAATCTGTGCTTCAGATTTATTATATATACGATGAAGCCGAGACCACGGCTGCAAATGAAGCTTAGATGATGGTCTTCTTCCTTTCGGAGACAATCGAGGCAGCAGGGTGCAATGTCCGAACCAATGACAAAGGCGAATTTTAGTACCTGGTTGCATCTTCCCCGGAGGCAATCGCGGCAGCCATCCTACGTGGCAGGGAACTGTATAACGAATCCACAAGGGTGGCATCCAGCTTAAGGCGTCCCCATTCAGCCTGGACTGCTCTCCAAAGGCTGTCCTTTGACATTCCATGACGGGGCTTGGATGCGAGTGTCGCTTTCATTTGGCCCCAAATATTTTCAATAATATTGAAGTCTGGTGACTGGGGCGGCCACTCTAAAACGGCGATGTTGAGCTAGCGTGGTAGGGCTTCAACTTCGAAGTGTGCACAGGCGAACGGTCGTGTTGGAATACAGGACCAGCCCCGGGGAGGTGCACCTTTGCAAGTTCGCGATGGGCCACTGTGGTCAAAATTTTGCTGTACTTGTTCGCTGTGAACTTGCCGTCGATTCTGACAAGAGGTCCGAGACCGTCTTTTGTTATCATGCCCCAGACACTTACAGTTGACCTTCCGCTTTTCGAGACTCTTTGTAAGAACTTTGCGTGGTACCTGCATCAAGAAAAAAAATAAAGGGACATTTGTGTGTCTAGACTACCGATTGTGATCGCATAAAATAAGGAAACGTACAGATAGCTGAGGCCGTTACGAACTTGTTCAAGCTATGTTTAAACGTGCAGTGTTTGAAATGCCTTACGATTAACCGCAGTCTCATAAGTCGTCATCGCGTTCTTCTAAACGATTTCGGTGCACGTTAGTGATTCCTAGGTGGTCAAAATTAATCCGGAGCCCCCCCCCCCCCTACGACACGTCACATCGCCTGTGTAGCGTCGGCCGTTAAACCTCATAATCAATAATCGTCATGAAAACGAAAGCATCCGGGAGTCTCGAGATGTATGCATGCAAACGGAATGACACACCCATTTAAACGTATTCACAGTACAAAATTGGAAGCCCATGCTGGAAGCACATTTCTTTCTTACAAAAAGCACGTTTGCAAAAACACCTTGTGTAGCTTACCGGGTGTTGTCATGGCGCCCAAATACGGGCTTGCTCATAGCAGGATGTAGTGAACGTGCACTCGTCTGTGAAGACGACTTGCTCCCACTCCGCATTTGAACGTTGCGCATGCTGTTGAGAAAACTGCAGGCGTTTTTTTTTTTTTTTGTTCTGAGCGCGAAGAAGAGGATCTTGGGCTGCAATCCTGCTCTTCAGACCCGCTTCCCGGAGGCGTCTTTTGACCGTTGTCACGGATGCTCTCAAGTCGAGGGTATTTTTGATTTGCTGAGCAGAGAGACCTGGTTTCACGGCTGCCGCCGCAACCTTCCAAACCTCCTGTTGTTCAGTCGTAACTCGAGACCTCGGCTTCCGCGGAGCATCCTTGATCCGGCGGCAAGATTTAAATGCTCTTACGATCCTGTTGACTGTCTTAAGCGTTCTTCCCGTCGCTTCGGCGATTTTTTCGCTGCGACCTACCCTTGAAATAGAGCTCGACGATTTCCCAGCGCTCATTCTCAGGAACTCTGGCCATGCCGGAAGGCATTGCTTTGACGAAACGCCACACTAAGAACACATGCAGCCCCTTTTAAACTCATAACGAGCAGAGTTTTATCAAAAGTGGGCGTAACTTTCGTCGCCTAAATGCGCTGCTTGACATGTGAAGCATACAAGGCACACGCTGTTAATCTTATGCCACGTGCTCTATTTCTTTTGTAACCAAGTGAAATTTCAGCGACCAACTTCATTTTGCAACGAAAACGAACGTCTGAAATTCCAAGCCGAATACTGGGTGTAGCATGAACGGCGCGCCCAGATAACCTAGTTCAAATGCTTTCTATCGAGCTCTATAGCTACAGTACTTTGAACCAGAGCGCGTGCGGCGAAGTGGGAGGCACCGTAGCAGACGACGCGCAACCAACTCCGCCTCTGGCGCTGATTGCGCCTGCGCCGCAATACTTCGCGCGGCGCCCGCTTGGTGGCCCGAAGAGAGCGGCCACGCGTGCCGCGTTCCCTCTAACAGTGGCTGCGACTGTACACTACTTCAGTGCTCGAAAAAATGGAAGAAAAACCACATGATTTGCAATGCATTACAAGATTAGCAATGGCCAAATGTTTTAAGAAGCACTATGCATTTAAAAAAACACCGGATAAGTACAAGTTGGCCCACGGGCCTATGAATGTTGGCAATAGGTATGGGGTCAATATTGTGTTTTCCAGCAAGAATAGACTTAGAAAGCTGTGCCGTCTTGTTAATGAAGACTTTCCACAGCAGAGCACATGTGGTATCATGCACGGGAACAAGTCTCAAAAGTCTAAGAAGTGTGAAAGAGATGTTGTGACAGTGTTCCATTGTCGTGTGGTGATTTGTGTATTGGACAAACAGGACCTTGCATTAATGCTAGACTAAAAGAAAATAAAGCTTCTTTTAAAACGTTGGCCACTGCAAATCTTGCAATGCACTGAAAATCATGTGGTTGTTCTATTTTTGCGAGCACTGAGTGAGATAATGTACAAGCAGAAGCAGCAGATTACCAAAGAGGTGGTGAAGGAGTATCGTTATTGTTAGAGAAAAAGAAAAATATGTCAGCCCAGCTTCAGTTGACTTGTGTGACAAGGAATTTGCCTTTCTGCAGTGTTATGTTGGGTTTGTTGTTGGAGCGCGTGAGACAAGGGACCAGCCCAGTCGAGAGCAGAAGTGGAACTGTCTTTATTCGGAATATACTGATTCAGGACGCGTTACGTAGGTGGCGCTAGTTGTTCGTTTAGTTCAAAGACGACGTACAGATGTCAGGAGAATCGAAAGCGAGGTCTGTTGTGCGCATATATAACACGCCCTTCTTTTTAATGAGGATCGGCTTTCTAGGTAACAAGAACACTAGAGAATCAATTATGTTCTTAGATAAAGCCGATTCAACTAATGCCTAAAGTTAGAAACGTTGTAAGTGATATTAAGCTGTTATGCGAAGCTACGCTTTACGCGAAGTCGCTTCTTAAGCTCGGATATCGTGCAGGAGGCTTGATTCTTCTTCCGGAGCGAGTAGTTTGAGGTGGGCGAGGCCGTTCCTCGGCATGTTGTGTTGTGGCTGGTACTGGGAGGCTAGATTCAGCTATGTCGTAGTCCTCCGGCGAAGCCTCTGAATCAATCTTCTTTGCGGTTCTTGGTCGAAGGTGGATGCGATTTCTGACGAAGATGCCTCCGGTGTCTGTCTTTACGGTGTATCTTCGGGGTTCTGGGCCGATATTCACCACGGTGGCTTTTTGCCATTTTTCACTGAGGCGAATCCAAACTGGCTGACCAGGAATTAGTGCCGCGAGATTTCTTGTGTGGCGATCACCATGCATGTGCTGCTTCTTTTGCCTTTGCTGGAGAAGCGTATGGTGAGGTGCCGTTGGTGCTCGTGACAAGGTATCTGCTGCTATTTGCTTGCCTGGAACGTAGGTGACAGTGGTGTCGTACCTCTGTAGTCGAAGGAGAAGTCGTTGAATTCTTGGTGATAGTTTGTTGAAGTCCTTATTCTGAATGCCGGTCAGTGACTTGTGATCAGATTGCACTGTGATGTGTCGCGCGAAGATGTAGTAGTGAAATCTTTCGCATGCGAACACGACAGCCAGAAGCTCTTTTTCTATTTGTGCATACCGCTGCTGGGTGGTTGTAAGAGCTGCTGATGCGTAAGCCACAGGTCTGCTTTCTTGCAGTAGCACTGAACCCATTCCATAGGAGCTGGCGTCCGTTGAGACTGTGATGGGCTTTGAGGGATCAAAGTAGCGAAGCACCGGTGCAGTCGTTAGCTTCGATTTAATGAGCTCCACTGTGTCGGTATGTCTCTGCGTCCAGTGCCAGTAGACATCTTTCTTCAGTAGCTCACGTAGAGGTGCTGTAGTTTCCGAGAAGTTGGGAATAAATTTAGTTGGGTAGGTTGCCATTCCCAAAAATCTTTGCAGTTCTTGCTTGTTTGATGGAATTTGGATGGCGTTGATGGCCTTCACTTTATCTTGGTCTGGAGCTATCCCTTGAGATGAAAGTTGATGACCCAAGTACGCAATTGCTGTCAATCCTAGCTGGAGTTTGGCTTTGTTGAACTTGGGGTTGTTGGCGCGTGCTACTGTGAGCACATTTCTGAGGTCTTTCGCGTGCTCTTCAATGCTCTGTGATGCGACCAGAACATCGTCGAAGTAGGGCTTAACGGTAAGTTGCCGCTCGAATACCCTGTCAATAGCTTGCTGGAAGAGCTCAGGTGCTGTTGCGAGACCAAATGGAACGCGAAGAAATCGATATCTTCCCCAGGGAGTTGTAAATGTGCATAAACGCGAGCTTGCTTCATCCAAGACAAGTTGGTAAAAAGCACTCTTTGCATCAAGGACGGAGAATACCTTCGCACCGCTCAAGTTTGCAAAGAGCTCCTCCGCCACAGGCACCTGGTAATGTTGCCTTTTGATGGCCTTGTATAAGTTCCGGGGATCTAAGCATAGTCGGACGCTGCCGTCTTTCTTGGTGATGATAACAATCGGATGGACCCACTCGGAAGGCTCAGTGGTCTCGGCAATGATTCCATTTTGTTGCATTCGTTGCAGCTCTACTTTGACTCTGTGCTCTAAGGCGCTGGGTACGCGGCGTGGAGCTGACACCGTGGGAGTTGTTCCTTCCTTCAGCTGTGTGGAATAAACTCCCGGTAATGTTCCGATGCCTTCAAGTACATCAGGAAAGTCTTGAGCACTTCTTCAAGTCGTTGTGTTGCTGTGCACGCAGCTACAGTCGATCGCTGCGGCTGCCTTCTCGTAACGAGATTGAAGGCTTTGCACGCGTTGGCGCCTAAAATCGGCTTCAGCGGTTGGCTGACGATGAGGAACTGCAGGTTACACTCGTTTTCTCCAGATGAGCAGTGCAGTTCGCATTCAGCTTCGCTGGGAAGTTGCTGTCCCGTGTAGGTTGTTACTCGTGCTGCTGTTGGCTTGTATACAGGTTGCGAAGCCCACGTGTTGAGTTGACTTTTGGGCATGATGTTTACGTCGGAGCAAGTGTCTAGCTTGAAGCTGACGTCGTAACCATTTACACTGATCGTTTCTGTCCACTCGGACTTGCTGTTTACGTTGTGAAGTTCAAGACTCTCCAAGAAAAAATCTTGTTGCTGATCCTGTTGCTGCGGATCTTCGAGGAGACCTATTCGCTGGCGGGAGGTGTTGCTGCCTCGTTGGCCTTGTCTACACAGGCTGGCGAAATGCCCGAATTTGCCACAGTTATAGCAGTTGGAACCGTAGGCAGGGCATTCGCGTGGTCTGTGCGTTGTTCCACAGCGCGAGCACTTTCGTTGCGGCTTCTGCTGCGGTTTCTGTTGCCGGTTCCTCGTTGTTGCTGGTTTTCGTGAGTTCCATTGCTTGGGCTTTTGTAGAGCTTGCACCTCGAAATTCGGCTTTTGAAGCTCCCTTACGTGCTTCTTGGAAATTTCCGCTGCCTTGCACGTTGTTATGATTTTGTCGAGTGTGAGGTCCCGTTCACGAAAAAGACGCTCTCTCAGTGCTCCGTCTCGTATTCCCACGACGATGCGATCGCCAATGAGTCGGTCTTTCCTCTCCCCAAAATCGCATTTTTCCGCTTGCCTCCGAAGCTCTGTTACGAACTCGTCGAATGCTTGGTTTTCTTTTTGTTTCATCGTGTTGAACACAGCAGACGCCTGTATTACGTTTTTGTATGGTCTGTAGAGGGCGTCGAACTGCTCGAGGAGGTACGCAACTTGATCCGTCGGCTCTTGGCCATCGGTGTTTGGAGGTGGAGGGGGGAACGTCTGGGCGACGCGTCGGCCGTGGGGCCCGAGAACATGGAGAAGTAGGGCTCTTCGCGTGGCAGTAGGCTTGGTGGCGTACTCACAGGCTTGCTCGTAGATGTTGTACGCTTCTTTCCAGTCCTCCCATGCTTGCTGCGGGTTGTCGCCTGGCTCAAAATGTGCTGGTGGTTGCAGAAATGCACTGGCCATAGTTACGGGGTGGTCGGATCACTCTGACACCATGTTATGTTGGGTTTGTTGTTGGAGCGCGTGAGACAAGGGACCAGCCCAGTCGAGAGCAGAAGTGGAACTGTCTTTATTCCGAAGATTCTAATTCAGGACGCGTTACGTAGGTGGTGCTAGTTGTTCGTTTAGTTCAAAGACGACGTACAGATGTCAGGAGAATCGAAAGCGAGGTCTGTTGTGCGCATATATAACATGCAGCACGTGTTTTCTTAACCTGATGTTACGTTGGCAAAACAGCAGTGGCAACCCATGTCGTATGCACTTGCGTGTTATATTCTTGTGTTACGTTCGATGAAATGTTCAGTTGCGCGTCAGCACCTGTGTGTCGTTTCCTTGCTTGTCAGTCCGGTTGCCTAGCTGTGGTGTGCTGTTATACTTCAGTATGAACCGATACCAACTTGCCCGAGTTATCGTTTTATTAGTGTTTAAGCATTTCACAAATGTTGATGGGCAAGTGATTTCAGCAATATGACGGGGCAGGTCGTTCCAGTTAGTTTAGGACTGGCTAAAGGAAAGACGCGGAGAAGGTCATAGTGGGGCTGAGTGGACGGGTTACTTGTAAATGATGACCAGTACGAAGGGAAAGGCGTGGGGTCGGGGCAAAGGTATATGGTGCCTGGTGAAGCGAGCTGTTTTAAAGACCACTGAAAAAATCAAGCAATGTATTCTGTGCCCCCAGTGACGCCATTTGTTGAAAGAGAAGCAGATGCTTCCCAGCTGTTTTTGAAACCAAATTACAGATTCCCTGGTGTGAGCAGTGCAATAATAATTGGCTCGTGCTCACAGGAGCTTTCATGCCTGATCGGCACCGTTTTCAGCTTATGTTAAAGAACTTTTGCAGTGCCTCTTCAAAGGAACCGAATACTAAGTGGGTTGGATAACCACGATAGGTTGAAAACAGGGCACAAAAAGTGCTTGCATCGCCCACCTCTCCTGGCCCCTTGTGTCTTGCGCCCTTCTTTTAGGCATTGCCGTATCATGTGCTTGTTTTGTTGTGCCTTGTTTGTGCGTGCTTTCATACCAATGCTGATTAACATAATAGAGATGGTGTATTTTGAAAATGCTGCTTGTTTGTTTTTGTTTTTGGCTGTGTGTCTGGTTATTTATTTATTTTGCTAATTATATGCCATTTACAGGGTACTGCACTTCAAATGACTGAAACTTGATTACCTTAATGAAGAGAGAATACATGCGTTGTATGATCGTTTTGAAGCTATTTAATCTGTTAAGATAAATATAATATTCATTCATCAACTTTAAATAAACCTTCCTAATTAGTGCTGGCATATACACTTAGTGTGGACGTCGGCAACATAGAAGTAGCACTGAAGCATTTCAGTTCTGGAGTTGAGGGACACGAAGACTTAAAAGCTGGTTTTGGTCATATGTATATACATATACATATGTATATTGCATCAACAATAATTGCATCAACAATAATTGTATATCTCTAGTTAACAGCTACAAATACTTAGGGGTTATAATTACCTCCGACCTAAAGTGGAACGAGCACATAGAGTACACACAAAAAAAGGCAATGAAGGCACTTGGGTACTTACGCAGAACCATTGGAAAGTCTACCAAAGAAATTAAAATGTTGGCGTACAAAATTTACGTGAGACCCATACTGGAATACGCGTCTCCTGTGTGGGAACCTCATGCATCAGCAAACATTAAAAAACTGGAACGTGTACAAAGAAAATCCATAAGGTTTATTTACAGCGCTTACAGTAGAAACACATCCCCCTCGACCCACCTTGAAAGTTCGGACTTGGAACCCTTAGAACGCAGGCGCTCCCGTGAAAGACTGAAACTGTTTTATCAGATCTATCACAGTAACCTAGGAATCGATAAAACTAAATATATTCTACAGTCGAAATCACGTATAACCCGGTCACACCACAGCAAGAAAGTCCAAGAATTTTCATGCAAAACCACTGCTTTCCAAAAATCTTTTTTTCCCCGAGCAGCACGTAGTTGGAACGCCCTGCCCGATGAAGCTGTTTCATCCACAACTGTCGCTTCATTCATGAATGCGATAGCAAATCTGCCAGCTATCCTTTGAACTTTTTTTCTTTCTTTCTTTTTATTTCATTGTCACAGCATTTAATCTCTACCGTGTGTGTCTGAGTTGTATTACTTTCCTATGTTCAGTGCTAGCTCGATTGTATCACGCTTCGTCGATTGTGTCGATATATGTGTTTTTCTCGCTTTTTTTATCAACAAAACTTGCTCATTCTGAAGCGCTGCATTGACTTCAATGTTTGTAAATCCCTGTTTTTTTTCTTTTTTTTCTTCTATATTTCCCCCCGACGTTTTTTTTTTGTGTTTTAAGCTTCTGTTGTTTTCTTGCCCTGGAAAATGTATTTTCAAGTGGATCTGTTACCCACTCCTGCCTACGACTTCGCATAGAAGTCGGCAGTATTGACTAAATAAAAATAAATAAATAAAATATACATATCTGCATAAAATGTCAGGCTGCATATATATATATATATATATATATATATATATATATATATGTGTGTGTGTGTGTGTGTGTAACGTTCGTCAAAAACGTAAGCGCACCATGCCTTAAAAAGGCCGGAGCGACTGTGGGACCCACAATTAACGCAGGCAAAGGCGTCACGCGTGGGCGAAGCGATGAGCGTGCGTCACTCTGGCCACTCTCGAGCTGTACATATACATATCTGCATAAAAGTCAGGCTGCATATATATATATATATATATATATATATATACATATATATATATAGGTTAATGAGCAAACAGACAATGAAGCCTAGGAAAGCCTAGGGGAAGTTACTTGTGGTATTTTAATTGTGGAGAAAGTAGAAAGGAATTAAAGTGGACGAAAAGACAAACCTGCCTTCGGTGGGACCCGAACCCACGACCTTCGGATGTCGCGTCCGATGCTCTACCAACTGAGCTACGAAGGCGGCCCGTCCCCCCGTCCACTTTATTGTGTATTTATGTACATATTATCCTGGAAGTGTTAGGCAGCGCCACTCATGGCCAAGGCGGCATGCATGGAACGCACTTTCTTGCCAGGGGGCGCCACGTAGAACGTGAACTTAGATGAGATGGCTGCTGCCCAATAAGCCCTCGCATGCTACCTAAGGCACCAAGTCTGCCGCAACGAGGCCCAAGCTATGAAATAACGAAAGGGAAGGGGTCAAGGGCTCGTTCTTTATTTGTTAGAAACAAGTTAATGAGCAAACAGACAATGAAGCCTAGGAAAGCATAGGGGAAGTTACTTGTGGTATTTTAATTGTGGAGAAAGTAGAAAGGAATTAAAGTGGACGAAAAGACAAACCTGCCTTCGGTGGGACCCGAACCCACGACCTTCGGATGTCGCGTCCGATGCTCTACCAACTGAGCTACGAAGGCGGCCCGTCCCCCCGTCCACTTTATTGTGTATTTATGTACATATTATCCTGGGAGTGTTAGGCAGCGCCACTCATGGCCAAGGCGGCATGCGTGGAACGCACTTTCTTGCCAGGGGGCGTCACGTAGAACGTGAACTTAGATGAGATGGCTGCTGCCCAATAAGCCCTCGCATGCTACCTAAGGCACCAAGTCTGCCGCAACGAGGCCCAAGCTATGAAATAACGAAAGGGAAGGGGTCAAGGGCTCGTTCTTTATTTGTTAGAAACAAGTTAATGAGCAAACAGACAGTGAAGCCTAGGAAAGCATAGGGGAAGTTACTTGTGGTATTTTAATTGTGGAGAAAGTAGAAAGGAATTAAAGTGGACGAAAAGACAAACCTGCCTTCGGTGGGACCCGAACCCACGACCGTCGGATGTCGCGTCCGATGCTCTACCAACTGAGCTACGAAGGCGGCCCGTCCCCCCTTCGTCCACTTTAATTCCTTTCTACTTTCTCCACAATTAAAATACCACAAGTAACCTCCCCTATGCTTTCCTAGGCTTCATTGTCTGTTTGCTCATTAACTTGTTTCTAACAAATAAGGAACGAGCCCTTGACCCCTTCCCTTTCGTTATATATATATATATATATATATACATATATATATAGGTTAATGAGCAAACAGACAATGAAGCCTAGGAAAGCCTAGGGGAAGTTACTTGTGGTATTTTAATTGTGGAGAAAGTAGAAAGGAATTAAAGTGGACGAAAAGACAAACCTGCCTTCGGTGGGACCCGAACCCACGACCTTCGGATGTCGCGTCCGATGCTCTACCAACTGAGCTACGAAGGCGGCCCGTCCCCCCGTCCACTTTATTGTGTATTTATGTACATATTATCCTGGAAGTGTTAGGCAGCGCCACTCATGGCCAAGGCGGCATGCATGGAACGCACTTTCTTGCCAGGGGGCGCACGTAGAACGTGAACTTAGATGAGATGGCTGCTGCCCAATAAGCCCTCGCATGCTACCTAAGGCACCAAGTCTGCCGCAACGAGGCCCAAGCTATGAAATAACGAAAGGGAAGGGGTCAAGGGCTCGTTCTTTATTTGTTAGAAACAAGTTAATGAGCAAACAGACAATGAAGCCTAGGAAAGCATAGGGGAAGTTACTTGTGGTATTTTAATTGTGGAGAAAGTAGAAAGGAATTAAAGTGGACGAAAAGACAAACCTGCCTTCGGTGGGACCCGAACCCACGACCTTCGGATGTCGCGTCCGATGCTCTACCAACTGAGCTACGAAGGCGGCCCGTCCCCCCGTCCACTTTATTGTGTATTTATGTACATATTATCCTGGGAGTGTTAGGCAGCGCCACTCATGGCCAAGGCGGCATGCGTGGAACGCACTTTCTTGCCAGGGGGCGTCACGTAGAACGTGAACTTAGATGAGATGGCTGCTGCCCAATAAGCCCTCGCATGCTACCTAAGGCACCAAGTCTGCCGCAACGAGGCCCAAGCTATGAAATAACGAAAGGGAAGGGGTCAAGGGCTCGTTCTTTATTTGTTAGAAACAAGTTAATGAGCAAACAGACAATGAAGCCTAGGAAAGCATAGGGGAAGTTACTTGTGGTATTTTAATTGTGGAGAAAGTAGAAAGGAATTAAAGTGGACGAAAAGACAAACCTGCCTTCGGTGGGACCCGAACCCACGACCTTCGGATGTCGCGTCCGATGCTCTACCAACTGAGCTACGAAGGCGGCCCGTCCCCCCGTCCACTTTATTGTGTATTTATGTACATATTATCCTGGGAGTGTTAGGCAGCGCCACTCATGGCCAAGGCGGCATGCGTGGAACGCACTTTCTTGCCAGGGGGCGTCACGTAGAACGTGAACTTAGATGAGATGGCTGCTGCCCAATAAGCCCTCGCATGCTACCTAAGGCACCAAGTCTGCCGCAACGAGGCCCAAGCTATGAAATAACGAAAGGGAAGGGGTCAAGGGCTCGTTCTTTATTTGTTAGAAACAAGTTAATGAGCAAACAGACAGTGAAGCCTAGGAAAGCATAGGGGAAGTTACTTGTGGTATTTAATTGTGGAGAAAGTAGAAAGGAATTAAAGTGGACGAAAAGACAAACCTGCCTTCGGTGGGACCCGAACCCACGACCGTCGGATGTCGCGTCCGATGCTCTACCAACTGAGCTACGAAGGCGGCCCGTCCCCCCTTCGTCCACTTTAATTCCTTTCTACTTTCTCCACAATTAAATACCACAAGTAACCTCCCCTATGCTTTCCTAGGCTTCATTGTCTGTTTGCTCATTAACTTGTTTCTAACAAATAAGGAACGAGCCCTTGACCCCTTCCCTTTCGTTATATATATATATATATATATATATATATATGTGTGTGTGTGTGTGTGTGTGTGTGTGTGTGTGTGTGTGTGTGTGTGTGTGTGTGTGTGTAACGTTCGTCAAAAACGTAAGCGCACCATGCCTTAAAAGGCCGGAGCGACTGTGGCACCCACAATTAACGCAGGCAAAGGCGTCACGCGTGGGCGAAGCGATGAGCGTGCGTCACTCTGGCCACTCTCGACCTGTGCGCGCGGATCGAGATTGCACGACGTTCTGACAGCTCCGGCCGCCGCTACCGGCATCGAGAACACATAGGTGGGCAGGAGCGTTGTGCATATTTGCTTCAATATATCGTACACGTGAAGCAGATATGCACGACGTGCACAAAATATTTAGCGTTGTAGCTGCCTCCTAGCTGCCTCCAGCTATACGGCGCGTGCTTGGCCGCTGTACGTCGTCAAAGCGCGCGTGCGACCGTCGCGAGGCATCTGCGTGCGCGTCGTTCGCCGACTGGTTATGAGTGCGCTCGATGGTGAACAAGTGTCAGGAAGGCGATATAAGCCTTGGTGATGACAGCTCGGCTAAGCAGGCGCCGCTGGATTGTTCGAACGATCCAGCTGAGCCAATACGTGCGCGCGGTGGCAATGCGAGGACTGGTACACGTACGGACGTGTACTGCGTGGGACTGATCGTGCGGATCGGATAACTATACATATAGAGTTATAAGCGAGTGTCACCTCCTCTGCAACGACGCACCTCCTAATATCTTCGCTGGAAATATAGGACATGTGCACAAGAAGGGTTGAATTCGATCGGCGCTGATATTCTCGCTGTGCGACCGATACATATTTCTCCTCAGTGATGTAGCACTCATGTCCATAGTTTGTTGCCAAATTGTTGCAGCGCATACAATAATATCCCTGTTTATCGGTGCTTAATTAACCGCAGCATGAGCAAGTGTGCAGTAGGTATACGCTGGCCCAGCTGTACAGTGCTACTGCGCTCGCTGTCACTGCACGCTGTCCCAGTGTGCAGCGATGAAGTCAGTGTGCCAGTGACCATTCAGAGTTACCCAGTGCGCCACAGCGAAAACGCAGTGCCGCCCAGTGCGCCACAGCGAAGATGCAGTGCCCCGCAGTGCGTACCAGCGAAAATACAATGTCGACCAGTGCGTACAGTGAAAACAGTGTCGCCTCGTGCGTCCCAGCGCGTCGCAGCGGCTTTACAGCGAAAAACAGCGTCCCAAGTGTCGCCCAGTGCGCAAATCGCACTGGGAGACGCTGTTTTTTTTTTTTTCAGTAGGGGTGCACAGAATGAAAACAGTGAATACAAAGAGCTAAAACATGCTGCATATTGTTGGCTGCCCCTTCTTACGGAACCACACATTTGGAACTCTCGCAAGTTCCTATGTTAGGAAAATGAACAGCCATTAGCTACCACGCATTTCTGATGTGTGGCTGTTTCATATCGTGAAACATTGTTCTTGGAGCTGCAGTCAGATGAACTCGGCATCGATTATGGCCAAGAGGCATTGGATCTGCCACCACCAGGGTAACTTACTTAGAACAGGTGTGACCCACCGTAGCACCCCATGCTGCGAAGTGAAGCTAGAACATAGCCCTAAGCACTTCTTCTATTTCCAGTGTGAGTACAAAGTGCCTTGTTCACATTAGTAGGTACAGCAAATGCTCATTGTTGGCTTGACATAGAATACGCGCCGCGCTTCATCAAAATAATTTATGCCTGAACATTGCAAAGCAAGCCGAGTTTTTTAACATAAGCATCATCACTTAATTGAATCCTATTCGTGTGAGCCTCCAGTTATCAATAGCAGTGAGCAAGTAGCCATTGATTGTCTGGTGTGTCACACCTGCTTATTCATCACTTTCTGTAATTTAGTGCGCTATGTTTATGACTGATAAACTAGACAGTCATTGTGATTTTGTCGATATGACTACACATTTCTAAGCAGTGTGGTTTTGTCAGAGTTGCGAACTTCGATAACAGAGTTCTAATACATTTGGCTGAGGAACATGTGCTATAAGTACTTGAATGGCAGCGGCTGAACAGTCATTTTGACTTTGTCGATAAGACTACACATTCCTAAGCGATGTAGTTTTTTCAGAGTTGCCAACATCGATAACAGTATTCTAATACAGTAGGCTGAGGGACATGTGCTGGGAATACTTCAGTGTCAGCCCGCTTCCATGCAAGTACTTCCAGCACATGTCCGCTGGCACATATTCATTTTTGACCTTTAAAAATGCCGTGTGCTTCAGTCATGCTACACGCAAACAGAACTGTGGTGAAGTTTTTCTTTTTCCATAGGAAAGGAAGCTGGGGGGCACGACTTTCGCGGGTGTGCATAGTTCGGAAAGGCAGGAAATAAGAGGGTTGTGATAGGCTACACAACTCATTAGGATTGTTGCTAGATAAACAGTGCTCTAGCCCTTTCTTGACGGGGGTTGCCCACAGGCAACATACCAGAAAATATGCTTCGCCCGCGTGGTTTCGCTTTCGGGAGGCTATTTGCCCAAGCTGTGTCCACAACATCGTTTATTTATTTTTAGGTATTTTCATACTCTCAGGGCCCGAGGGCATTAGAGAGAGGAGTGGCTTAACAATGTGTTATCAAGTGAAACTTTGAAGGCGGCAGGGTCTTTGATTGCAGCAGCGGAGGCAGGAAGGTGGTTCCAGGCAGTGCTTGTTTGTGGCAAAAAAAGCATAAGAAGTGTTAGTGCAGCATAACGGAACTTTAACTTTAAGATGATGATCTAACCGCAGAGATACGTAGTCTGGAGGAAGGAAAAGATCGTTTTTGAATGATGGGTCGGTGTAAAATGTTTTAAAAAGATTATGAAAAAATTTATGAACGTCTCGCGCCATCTCGTGAAGCGAGTCGGAAATGCGGAAGGAAGAGAAAGAAGTTTGGCGTGCAAATGCACGCAGAGCATTCGGCGACACCTTGTCAAGGTGCAAGAGCAAATTACGTGGTGAGCGCTCTTTTGGTTTCCGAATTTTCAGAGGTATTTATAAGAATACTGTGCCTTGCTCTCTGTCCAGTTATAAAAATGGCAATCAAGATTGGTGCCCATAGGCTACACATGGCACTGCGTGGTGTTTTGCGTACTGCTTATTGTGCGTATGGTGACTGGTGGTAGCTTACTATCTTGTCTGTGCCACTTGCATGAACACTGCGCGGTATCAAGCAGGACACACGGACCCATCAACGGGCACAAATAATGGACCTGGGCACATTTTATGGTAAAAGAGCCAAATGCAGCGATGACTCGGACCTGAAATCGAGTGACGAACCAGAAAATGCTTGTTCAGCCTAGGCATGTGGGTATTTTTATTGAAATAGCCAGAAGTGCTCGGATATGCTATGCGCAAGGGTTGTGGTGTCTCGAGAAAGGGTCCGATATGGAGGGGGTATAGAGAATTTTTTTTCACCTTTGGATGCAGACATCTAACGCTCGGTTTTCCTTGGTCATATCAGGCTAGCCTCTCCACACCTATTGGCATCCTCGTGAGGCCGTGGACACTACTATTGAGAGACACCGTTATATACGTGGGACTCCCGGTAGAGTCTTCCGCTCCGTTTACGCTGCTCATATAAAGGTAGCATAGCGCGCTTGAGACACCGTCATTCCTTAGCACTTCTACAAAATTGTGGTATTTTTTTTTATTTCGTGGCCTTAGTGATTGTCAATTGACAGGAATATCTTATTTTATAATTTTGGGTGGTTGTTATTTAGCTTTAGTTTGATGTCGCCTCCCCTTTCTGTTCAATTTTCGGAGCTCCCTCAAGGGAATGCCAAGATGAGATGTCCAGCACCATGAGCACAGATGACATTGACGATGGACTTCAAAAATCACTAAGCCATCGAAAAATCATCCCATATCGAGCGTTGTGTAAGGCTCAGTTGGTCGTGTCATGACAGAGTGGAAAGATGCACTGCCCTGTCCATCCCCGTTGGAGTCTCCGATCGACTATTTCAGTAGGTTTTTTTTATATGGAATTCCTGTCTTTCATCTGTGATCAGTCGTCACTGTACAGTGCTCAGAGGAACCCCGACGAACTTACATCAATGACGGTCAGCGATTTAGAGTAGTTTATGGGTATACTTCTGACTATGTGAATTATGAAGCTGCCCAAACGCGCATGTACTGGCCCGAGAGATTCCTTTTCAATCAAGTTGCCGACACCACTACGAGGCACAGATGCGAGGAAGTAAAGCAGTCATTGCGTTTCAGAGAGAACCAGGGGCACCAGACCAGAATGACCCAGAACATGACAGGCTGTACAAAGCGCGGCCCCTGTTGGAACATCTGGTCGCGAAATGCCGAGCGATACTGAAATCCCAAAAACTCTGTGTAGTGTGTAGATGAGCAGTTAGTCCCCTTCAAAGGCCGCAGCCCACTGAAGCAGTACTTGCCGAACAAGCCCAAAAAATGGGGCTGCAAACTCTTTCTGCTCTGTGATGAATGCGGACTCACGTAAAACATTGAAGTATACATGGGAAAGATCCTTCCGCAGCGGGCTTTTCCAGACATCGACGCCAGTGGCAGCACAGTTCTCAGAACGGCGTGTCGTGCCACGTGGCCTCGACTACATCTGTACTTCGATAATTGGTTTTGTAGTGTGGACTTACAGCTGGTAGTAAAAGTTGGCATCATTTCTGTGGGCACAGTGCGGGAGGCTCGCTTGAAAGGATGCAAGCTTCCACCTGATAAAGAGCTGAAGAACAAAGGCCGTGCATCTTATGTTGAGATGGAGACGACGTGTGAAGGCGTGAGCTTGAGGGCTGTGAAATGGTTCTGCGGCCACCATTCAACCCTACTGTCCCCATTCGCTTCTACATTGCCGGATCATCCTGTGAAGCGCCTTGACAAAAAGACACGGATAACGATGAATGTGCCTCATCATTTCAATTGTAGCTGTCTACCATGAACCTATCGGCGGCGTGCACCTCATGGACATGCTCTTGGCACTTTACCGCATCCAACTGAGATGGAAAAAATGGTACAGGCGGCTACCGAATCTAGGAGATGAAAGAATATTGTATCTGCTGGATGTAGTATTCGTGAACTGCTGGCTCCTCTACCGCCGAGATGCCACCGCCGCTGATGTGCCGCGCAAAGAACAAGTGACTCTGCTCTCCTTCTAGACAGACATTGCATGCGTGCTCAGGCCACAGGCATAGGTTACAGCACCTTCTAGAAGACGACCTTTCGCGCCATCAAGAGTTGAGAATGAAATGCAGGCAAAGGAACGGCGTGGACCAACAGCTCTTGTTCCGTGCAGGGCGTAAGGCCGGACACGGTCGATCACCTCCCAGAGTTCTCCGAAAAGAAAGGTGGCTGCAAATATCCAAAAGGAACGGCAATCACATGGGTTCTGTGCAGAAAGTGCAATGTAAATCTCTTATTTACACCAGGGAAAAAGTGCTTGTACAAGTTTCACACTGACCCGTAGGCGTCATGTAATGGAAACGCCTGTAGGATTCCTTCCTAGTGTTGCCCACAGGTAACAAAGCTAAATCTCGGCAACCAAATGTAGCACGTTTTTGCTTGGAAATTCTTCTTTACAATGCTATGGTAAATACTGATATGAAATGTATATTTAAGATATTTTATTCTCGTTGATAAAATCATTAACCTTACACAGAATAGACCACTTATAACATAGACCATCCCAGTCACAAGTATTCTCACAATAATCTCGAAAAGATGTTCTGAAGGTGGCGGACATGTCAAACAGCTGGACGTATCTGAGAACTGAAGAATATGACTACTATGCTAGTATCAGTCAAAATTGCGAGATATTGATCGGATAGCTCTAAAGTTTAAGAAAATATTTTGCAAGACTGCATACCATCATCATAATGTCGAAAACATCATCTCCTACGAACCAAGTTTCCTGTTCAAGCATTCCACATGCCATCCATGCCCTCATTTTCAATGTTTGTGGTTTTTTTCACTGTCCATATACAGACGTTGCAAATCATTCTTATGTTTGGCTTCAGGCAAAGGCTAGGTTCCAGCGGTCTCTATACGGGTGAAGTAGCTGGTGCTCACGAGGCAAGCCAGGTGTCTGGCAGCATGCCATTGTCGCAGGCTTGCCTTAAGCCTTGTGCAGATCAGGCATAGAGAGACTCATGCTCATGGACAGAGCGCAGGTGAAGCACATAAAATGTAGTTGAGCCTCACGGCTATTGTGCAAGGGCTTTCCACGCTTAGAAATGTTCCCACTTAAGTAAAAAGCGAAAGATTGGATCATAAACCGAGAGGCTTTTACACTAATGGAGCACTGTTCAACCTAATGGTGGATTTCGGTTCTCGCACACTATGTGGACCCACAACGAAACAGTGGTTTCCAGCACATCTGAAATGTCAAGAAGCTCTAATGTGCAGTGCGTGTGCACACAGGCTTACCAGCTGGTGCAGAAGTCTACATTGCCAAGACCACTGACAATTGCCCCTCTCCTTGTGTCTGCAGGAGCACTGCCAGTTCCTTCGTCCACTCACTCCTCATTTGTCTTCTCGTCTGCTCCTGCACAGTGCCCTCACTGCTTGACCTCAGACGGGAAAACTAATGCTAGAGAACACACTCGGTACCCCGTTTCTGTGCCAGTTTTAATAGCCACAACATGCCTGTTCTGGCTTGAAGGGATAGAGGTGGAGGGCAAACGTAACAAGTGGTAGGTGTACACTGTACACATCTGAACTCTAAACAGGAGAAATGATCGTCGCATTAAAGCTCGGCGTGCACTGCAAGTGATTACATCATAAATGGTTTCAGCTGTACTTGTCCAAGGGCGGTGCTAGAACAAAACACCGGGCATGCTTTCTAATTTTCGTATTTTTATTCTGAATTCAAATGCCAAATGAATGCTTTTCCTTTAACAAGGAAAATAAGCCCCGCCACGGTGGTCTAGTGGTTATGGTACTCGGCTGCGGACCCGAGGGTCGCGGGATCGAATCCCGGCCGCGGCGGCTGCATTTCGATGGAGGCGAAATGTTGAGGCCGTGTGCGTGCGATGCCAGTGCACGTTAAGAACCCCAGGTGGTCGGAATTTCCGGAGACCTCCACTACGGCGTCTCTCATAATCAGAGCTGGTTTTGGGACGTTAAACCCCACAAATCAACAAGGAAAATAAAGAGAAAATGAAAGTAAATTTCCTGCATTAGGCCAATAATGCTCTAAAACGGGGCTCGGAAACTTGCGGTGCCTAGCCCGCCATCAGAACCACACCTCTAGCCCCTTTTCGCCTCCTGCGTGAAGAATCACAAGGCAGTTTTAACCTTACACTTGCCTAGACAGGAACAAAGAATTATCAGAAAGACCAGAACAAAGAAGGAATTTCTCATTCCCTGCAACCCCCCCCCCACCTTCTGTTTTGGCCCATGCTATGTTGGCTTCTTGCAGCTCCACCCTCTGCCTCACACGTTTGCCGACCTGAGCTCTAAAAGGCGTATGTTATTTACATCCCGCCATGCATTCTTTATAATTCACGCGAGTGCCCTCCTTTTTGAGTACCTCATTGATCGTAGAGGCAATGTGATAAGCAGTCATGCCACTTCGCTGATGCATAAGCCATTGCTTGAAATCAAAGGTTTAAGCTGGCTGAATTATTCAAGCACTTTATAGATGATACAAGTACCTGTCTTTGCTTTTGTGTTCGTCTGTAAAGTACACAGCATGCAACAAGATAGCGGCTGTTCTACTCCTCAATTCGAAAACAAAGTTGAACAGAGAATGTTCCTGGAGCGAACATTTCAAAAAGATGTCTTTCGTCAGGCCAGCAACTATTTTCCTTAGGAGCATGTATATCACGCATTGTTCACTCTTTCCCAGCTTCAACAGTGGAGGAGGAGGAGAGATGGCATGTGTGCAAGGTAAGTATTATAGGGAAACAAGGGAATGAGGAGGCACATATGCTTTCTCTTGTCCACCTTTAGTGTTGCAGCTGTGAGAGAGTGAGCAACGTGTGGATACAAATGCTGCTAAGGAAAGCAGTTGCTGGCCTTGCGGTGGCACCGCTTCTTTTTGAAATGTTGGCTCCATCCAGCAAAACCCTCGTTTTAACTCCGTCTGCGCCGCTCCAAGCCTCCACACCAATCTAAAAGAGAAGCTCAGGATCACATGAAAGCTTGAATCGATGAGCAGGTCGCTAAATATGATGTAGAACAGGGAATGTCGCTGGAGCCAATGCCGTAGAGCCACTGCCATAGTAGAATGCAACTATGAAAAATAAACGCACCAGTTGGCTACAACGGTGTCTGACAGACTGTGCAGCAGGCCTGTAGCCAAACGAGCCGCTAAGGGCGCCCTTCCCCCGCCCCGGTTTTGATATTTAGCAAAAGACTTCTAAAATACGTGCTTTCCTCAAATGGTCGAGGCCTTGCACAACTCTCCTGCCGCCTGGGAAAGAAAAATACGCA
>JABSTT010002112.1:0-86999 GCA_013339685.2 Hyalomma asiaticum | reverse complement strand
ATGATGTGTTGCAGCGTCTCTTCACGACGACAGGTGTCACAAAGAGGGCTGTCGGCCATTCCGATCATAAAAGAATAAGAGTTCGTAAAAGCCACTCTTAACCACAAACGATAAAGCAGGGTGGCCTCTGCTCGGCGGAGTTTTGGTGGCAATTGAAAATGCCGCAAAGACGGCAGGTGGTGTTGCCGACTGTTCTGAATTTTTTCGCTGCTTGAGGCACTCCACAGCGAGAGTTTAATCTCCTGTGCAATCGCTCGAAGTTGCCTGGCAGCGTCGGACCTTGAGAGAGGTATGGTTTGAACTTTTGTGCCTTCAAGTGCCGACCTGGCGGCCTTGTCAGCATATTCGTTTCCAACGACGCCGCAGTGACTGGGGAGCCACTGAAATGTCACGTGGTGTCCCTTCTCATGTGATGCATGGAGAATAGATCTGATCTCCTACACCAGTTGCTCGTATGGTCTGCGCCACAGGGCTGCCAGCAAGGACTGTAAGGCCGCCTTTGAGTCGCTAAAGATTGACCATTGTCGGGGCGGTTTCTCATTTACTACAAAAGGGCAGCACGCAGAGCAGCAAGTTCCGCATCTGTCGATGTCGTCGGGTGGTCTGTCTTAAAACTGATGGCGGAAGCTTTTGCTGGTACAACCACCGCTCCGGACGAGCACTGGCGGTTCGAGGACCCATCCGTATAACTATGCACTTTGTCGGCGTAACTCTCGTGTAGAAGAAGTAGGGATAGTTGTTTCAGAGCACCTGATGACAACTCAGCTTTTTTTCTGATCCCTGCCACACCAAGGTGTACTGTAGGTTGAATGAGACAGACACCAAGGGGGAATCAACGGTTTGGCGGCTGCGGTGAAGCCTGTCGGAGGTTTGGCAGAGTAGCTGGAGACCATTTTGCAGAATGACGTGTGCAGCTTGTCTGACGGCAATGTTTCAAGGTGGTGACAGCAGGCACGGGCAAAATTCCTGGTGTGGGCTCTCAAGACTTCCAGCGCAACGTGCGTTTGTATTGGTTGGCCCGAGCAATCGCTATAGTTGCCTCTGATAATGTGGCTCAGTGCCTGAGCTTGTGCGGCCTGAAGAGTGCGAAGATTTGTGTTACAAGTGTTGGAAAGTACGCGCAGGCTATATCTCAACAAACCGAGGAACAAGGAAGGAGAATCAATTAAGGGCTTTTGATTTGGATGGAAAACCGAAATTTGGTTTTATATGGTTTAATAAGTAGTTCGTTACTGTTACACCATTTAATTAGGTGATAAAGTGACATATTTAGCTTATTAAGTAATGAATGCATACATTTATCAGGCACAGATATAATTGTATCATCATCGTACAATACATAGTGGCATAGATCAGTGACGTCCGGCAAATCATTAATACAAAGGGAAAAAAAGCAGTGGTCCCTTTCCTCCTTCCTAGGTGGCGGTGGAAAAACGTTTATTAGAGTAAAGGAATGGACAGGAGGTATGCTGGGACCAGGCCGTAAAAGGCTGGTACTCACAAACACTAGGTGGAGCTCCCTAGTTCGGGACTCCAGTGGCGGTAGCCGCCGGCTGTGCACTCCTGACTAAGGCTTGTTGAGCCTGTAATTCGTGGCAGCCGAGCAGGGTCGCCTCCCAGTCCTCCCGTGTTGGGTTGGGGTTAGGGGGATGGCCGGATTGGAAGGGCAAGCCCACACCATGTGGTAGGTGTCTGAAGAGACCACACTACAGTGTGGGCAGCTGCTGCTAAACGAGGGGTCAAAATGTTTTAGGGCTGCCGGGCACAGCAATGTCTTGGTGAGAAGGCGAGCCGCTCATCCACCTTCTTAAGGCCTTTACATGGGTGGGGGTAAAGGCGATGGCAATCTTGGTAAAATTTTATAATATCTTTAAAGGTATAGGCCGGATTAAAATGGGTTTCCTGATGGAGTGGAGAGGAGAAAACAGCGCGGAAAGAGAGCTCACGGGCGGCTGCGTCTGCTGCCCCGTTTCCTACCAACCCCTGATGAGCAGGGGCCTATATAAGGAAACGGTATGCGGGGCCCGTATCCCGTATGCAAGTGTTTGTAGATTTGATAAGCTAGAAAGGGGGTCCAGCCTTGTACGACGTTCCGACAGGCCCCTCGCGCGTCGGTAATTATGTATTTTGAGTCGGAATGTGAGGCCGCCAGAGCAATGGCGACTTCTTCCGCGTGTGTTGCATTGGGAGCTCTAAAGGTGAGGACATAAGCAGTGCTGTTGTGAACTACTGCGGCCGTGTACCATTCCCCGTGGTAAGGGCCGGAGGCGTCCACGTAGTATACGTCTGTTTTGTTGCCGTAATGTCGGGCCAGAGACTATAATGGCCGCGCCAGGCGCCGGCCATTATAGTCTTCGTGTGACATGTTGGCTGGAAGAGGTAGCACGTGGAGGGCGCGTCTCCACAGTTCTGGGATATGAAACCTGTCTTGCATGGGAATAGTGTGTTGGATATGGAGTAGAGCAAGAAGACGGCGACCCGACTCCGTCTGCGACAAGCGCGTGTACTGGTTTGTAAGGTGTGCTTCCCGAAGCTCCCGGAAAGTGTTCACCACCCCAAGGGCCATAAGACGGCCGTTGGAAGTGGTGACGAGGAAGTCCAGGGCACGCTTAATAGTTTTGCGAAGGATCACCTCAACGGCTTCCTCCTCTTGTTTCCGTAGGTGAAGGTAAGCAGTCGAGTAGGGAATTCGACTGGTCACGAAGGCGTTTACCAGCCGCAAGGCGTCAACACTTCGTAATCCCCCACGTTTGTTGGAAACCCGGCGGACCATGCTGCCTCCCTGGTCCCCCACCTTACGGAGTTTGGCCAATCTGGTATCGGGCCACCTGTGTTTGTGGATGTGGAGTCCGAGTACGCGTATCTCGTCAGCTTCGTGTATGGGACCGCTGTCAAGAGGTAGACAGATTTGACTTGTGCACTTTGGCTAGGGGCGGATGTGCACAAATTCTGATTTCTGAGGGGAGGATTGAAGACCGCAGCGGCGGCCGTAGCGGTCTACTATCGTCGCGGCTGTTTGCAGGCTGGTTTCAATGTCCCCTATGCTGCCCTGCGTGGCCCACAGGGTGATGTCATCGGCGTACAGGGCGTGCTGCACGCCGGCTGCACCATCCAGCTGGGTCGGCAGGTGCCGGCCAGATTGAAGAGCAGTGGGGCCAGATTGAAGACCAGTGGCCAGATTGAAGAGCAGTGGGGAAAGTACCGTGCCTTGCGGGGTTCCCCGGGTGCTGAGTAGGTAAGGGCCGTGCTCTTTGTCTTAGATGCGGATGTAGGAACGTCGATCGGTGAGAAATTGGCGCATGTATCGGAATGTGCTGAGGCCACAATCGGTCTGATTTAGGTTAGTGAGTATGATGTCGTGTGTTACGTTGTCAAATTAAATGCCCCCTTAAGATCCAGAGCCAGTACTGCCCGGTCATTATGGGGGCATTCGAGGGGGTCAAGGACGTCCCGATGGAGTTGCAGGAGGACATCCTGTGCGGATCTGTGTGGGCGAAATCCGAACATGGTGTCCGCAAAGACATGTTTGTGTTCAAGATATGCAGATAGTCGGTCCCGCGCCATCGTCTCCATTAGTTTGCCCACACAGGAGGTGAGAGAGATGGGGCGGAGGTTATCTGTGTTAATTGGTTTGCCTGCTTTAGGAATAAACTTTACTAGAGCCGTGTTCCATTCGGTTGGTGGGGGCTGTTCCCCCGCCAAATCGCATTGATGTAGTCACATCAGACTGTCAGAGGCCGTCACGGACGTGGATAACCATCTCCTACACTTCTGGGCAGCACGTCGCAGCCTCGTTAGCCGCTGGCGCCGCCATAAACACAATAAAAAGCTTAAAGCTCGAATTGCCGAGCTCACTCACAGAGCGGCCGAGTACGCGGCCGAACTCGCCGACTCGAACTGGGTGGATAGATGCAACGCTGCCGCGCGACAGATGTCCAGCCGCAATACATGGCGCCTCTTTCGAGCACTGATCGATCTAAACCAAACACGAACCTAACCACAGAAACATTTACAGAGAGCCATGCACGCTTTCCCTGGCAACACGACACAACTGGCACAGAAACTTCGGGACCAGTATCTCTGTATAGCTCAAGACCCCCGTGGATCTGCATGCTCTTATGCAGGCAGAGAGAACACGGAGCTGGGTCAACCGTTCCAGCTCCATGATCTGCGGGCGGCTCTTGCAAAAATGAAACGAGGCACTGCCACGGGTAGGGATAAGGTCACAGTCAAGCTTTTGGCGAACCTGCCCTACCCAGCATACCAGTCTCCTTCCTAGCCAATGGCGCCCAATTCCGAACGGCAGATTAGGCTCGCGTCCTCGTGCGTGCACCGAAATGTAGCGCAACCGACAACGCTGCCACGGTATTCGTCGTGGCGTCGCCGTTCGTTGTGTTTCTGAGCAGTCAACACGAGCATCCTGTGTTTCAAAAGAAGCTCTTACGAAGGCCTTGCAATACTTCTTCAACATTGTCCGAAAGCGCGCCGACATTGCTTGGAGGGTCCCACAAATAAACGCACCCGAAAAATAACATTCCACAACCCGAAGCAGGTGGAAACGTCGTAAATAGTCATTCATCCCCTATCTGAAAGCACATTGGAAGTTCCCTCATTCGTGCACCGCCGTAAGCTTTAGCTCGAATCTTCACAAGAGCCCACACAGAAGTCCCCAGGAGCGCCCAGAATGCAATCGAGCGGTCGGTTGGGGGGGGGGGGGGGGGGGCGGCCCAAGGAGTATGCGGCACGCCGGCTGAACTTAGCTTCGTCGCGTCAGCCACGCAATGCTCCGCGGAAATCCCGCACCAAAGACTCCTACTGGCTCTGACTGCACACAAGTCAAGGTGCGGGAGCAACCGCCGCAGCTGATGCACAGAAAATGGGCACGGAGAACGCACGGCCAGCTCTTTTGTTTCCATCGCACCTATACAGACATCGTCTTTATCGGTGTAACGTGTCGTGCACAACTGCGCATTTGTAGAACGCATATGCCGTTGGCAGGAAGAACTCGTGCCTGAGGGTAGGCACCTTAAGCCTTAAGACTGGAAGGAGAAATGGTCTGAGTGGTAGATGAGTCTGGCAAGGCACCAAATAGCAAAATGTCCGCTCGTGGCATTCTGGCTTGTCGAGTCGTATGCAGAGTTAATGCGTCGGCATGCCGCATGCTCTCGTCCGCTTACTTGGGAGGCATCCCGTGAACATACGATTTAGCACCAAGGTAAACTGGTAACGAAGATGCATCAAGACGCTCGACCACGCACATGGGAAATCACGCGGCCTCGTTCCATTTCGAATCCTTTCCACGTGTTTCGAAATCTTAATTAGTGAGCGTAGGCCTGGTGCACCGGTGGTCATTGCGGAAGCGCGAATAGTTCAACAAAGGAAAATACTGAAGTCATGGAGCGCGCTTCTCTAGCTAGTTATCCATTTTCATCTGTGCCGCTCTGTTCAGCTCCAAGCTCGTTTGTCGAGACGAAAAGAGGGTGAACATGCCCAAGCTTTCAAACTACCGTTGCACTTCACGATGCAAAATCGCTGACATCTATCAATTGGCAAATGTTTCGCGAATAGTCATATTAGAGAACATGAACTCATTTGTTAGCTACTCTAGATCATTACATGGAAAAGAGCTGCGAAGCATCTTAAAATTCAATGAATCACTCCTTCTTCAGTCCCAGAAAACAAGGAGTGACCTCTGACATTTTAGCACCACCAAAAGCCGTTTGGAGACGGTGAATTAGGGAATTTGTCGTGGTTTCATTGGTGGTAAAGCAATTCATTTAGAAATAGCTAAAGGCTGCGGGTACTGGAAGCGTGGGCAGATAGCACACATGTTTAGAAACTTGTGTGAGAGCAGAGCGATGTATAGAAGTAGTACTAGTGAAGTAAAATGGTTAAAATCCATAAAACGCGATCTTCCAACTGATAGAAATAATTTCGGCTACTGATTTTTTAGGTCTGTGCTGTCCTAAAGACTTAAAAAGCAGCTGAACAAAAGAAAAAAGAACGAAAGAAAGGAAACCAAGGGAACAGAGCACATGTGGTCTATAAGGCGACATATTGGCGGCGCACAAGGACACCAGGCCGCGTCTCGGCATGAGCTGGTAAGCAGTCTCAAGCTCGGGTATCGCGGAACGTTGGCGATACGCCTAAGGCGCCAGGCATTCCTCTTCACTACAGGTCTGTCAGACACTTCGCTCAGGCACGCCGTTCAGTAGCGGCGATTCGGCAGACCCGTAGGCTTCCACTAACGCTTAGGCCTGCGGCGCCCTAAAAGCCTCGGAGCGGTACACTTAGTTTTGAGTTCACCGGCCGACCCGTGCGGGTGGCAGGTGTGGTGGTGTTGGTCCTTACTGACGCACTATCATACAAACACGGATAGGTGCTTAAAAAAACAAAAGCAAAAGCATTTAATCACGAGCAATGCAATAGGCAATTACAAAAAGAAATGAACTCAGACTATAGGAACACGCGCGACAGGAACTCGGAGGAAATACATGCGACAAGGTATCAATACAAATATAAACAACGCCGGAATTAACATTGGTAATAAAATAACTAGATGAAAAGAAAACATAACGAGAACTAGCTCGATGCACTCTCTCTGAGGCGGCGCAGCGCACGCTTCGTTCTGACACCGAGATTCGGTGAATATAGAAAGAACATTAAATGAAAATAATCATGCCCTACGGAAATGTCCAACAATAATGGTCGTGACTCTTACGTAGAGGAGTTGACGGGTGTCACTGGTGTCTCGCCGGCTTCGGTAGACGAAGATAGGACCCGATGTTGTGCAGGACTGTTTTCGTCACATCGGCTGCTCCATGCCCGACGACTACGCGAGACCTGCGACACCGCTGACTGCTCTCTGGGTGGTCAAGACATCAACTGCAGTGGCAGCCAAATCGGGCCAGAATCGTCTTCTCCCTTCCGCCTGATGAACAAAGCGCGCCGCCCCGCTGCGGGGGGTCCCAGCCCGGCGGCTGCGCCTCTTCGGCGGTGCCGGCGGCGCCCAGAGGCGTTGGCGATAAAACAGCCCGCAAGTCCAAGCTTTTCCTCGGAATGCAATTAGCGGCTTTTATCCTTTTTTTCAAAGGACGCCGAACCTCGCTCCGCACGTTCCCACGCCGCATCTTATCTCGCTGGACACGAGGGCGGCCGAGAGCACCTGGCGGCTTTGACAAGGTGTAATATTGCATAGTACATCAAATCCAAACTCCAGGGCTCTACTGCTGAGCTAAAGGAAGAGCAGTAGAGGACACTGTTGTCTTTTCTATGGTAACGAAACAACGCCAGCAAATACAAGAGAGCGAGAGAGAGAAAACGTCCGGGAAGCGAAGAAAGCACGTCTCGCTAGCTTGTCCATTCCATAGTCGATAGTCGTTGCCGCTGTCCATACGTCCAGAGGTGTCAGTTACCTTGCTCTCTCGGGTGTCCAAACTTAGTGCAGTTAGGGCTGTTCTTTCAATCAGGGTGAGATACTGCAGATTCTCTTTGAGATATCATAGGTTGATTGAAAGATGTGAGGGCCGTACGGCCTCTCAAATGACATGCCTTGAATCCCTGGTCAGAAAGTGGAAAGTGAAGTTGGCAGTTCACGTAGGTATCGTAAGTTATAGACGCGAAAGGCAGAACTACATTTATAATGAGTAAGCGTACTGGCGCGTTCCGAAAGAAAAAGGCATTCCTGTAAAACTTTAAAAGCTCGAAAGTGCAGAGGCTCGAGCTTTTCCGCTTAAAGGAATTTGTCCCACTATTTGCACACGTTTTGTTTCAGTCTGCAACGCAATGGTCGTCACCAAACAAGTTTTCTGAAGTACCTACACGCAATGAAGTTAGGTACTGACCGAACACAATGTATGCGCCTTTGCAAATGCTCAATAAATGTTTATAAAATGGATAACAAAAGCTATGATCGCTACATCTTGTAATATGAGGTGTGAGTACGTAAGAAGGAGCCCGAAAAGCGTGGTGTAGTGGAACTACATAAAAAAAGTCACAGTTCCGCGCAAGGGCGAAGTAATTAATGCGATAGCAAGAAAATGTAATACTATACGAAGTGACGCTCGTAGCTTCACTAGCAATATTAATTGTAGCAAACATGCACTTGCTAAGTGAGCGCCTCCGGTGGGCAGCGCGTGCTGGTGCGAAGGGCTTTATACGTTGGCGTCGCAAAGCTACACATAAAAAGCTAGGGGAGGCCGCTAAATTAACAAACAGAAGACTAGCACGAATTCTCAAGTGAAGCACGCACGAAACGAACGCTCAGATATACACCGAACGAGCGCGAATAAGCCGTCACAACGGATACTCTCAGTTTGAACAGCGCTCCTGTTGCAAAGGCGGCCGAAGCAGCGAAGTAAACTAGCATGCTTCAAGTGTCGAGCTATGACATTTGATATTTCGCGCTCATCTTCTTCGCGCTCGTCCCTTGAGCTCGAGTGACTTTCGTACGCTCCCGTAACATCAGCGCGGACATTACGGTCAAAGCTCGAAACATTCCTCTTCCTCTCACCGCGAAACAACCGCGCGACCAGACAGCGGAAGGGCAACGCCCTGCGCAAATAGAAGAAGCGAGTGAGCTGGCCGACGACTTTTAAATGCGCCCGTTGCGCTCCTCGCGCTATCTCGCTGGTAATGAAGAAACACTTATAAGCGCCTGCCATCTTTGAGTCCTGCCAGCGGTAAAGGATGTGTATATAAGGCTCGCCGTTAGCTCCCTGAAGGTTATGCTCTTCTTGGCGTAGTGGTTAGCGCCACGACCTGCAGAGCGAGAAGTTCCTGGTTCAATTCCGCGCTTCGGAAGCATTTGTCTGACTTATTTTTCTTTGGGACTTTTATACATACATATACATACTTATTAATATAGGGTTTTCTGAATAAATATAATGTAACATAGGGTTCATGACGGCGGCGACGAGGACGGCAAAAACCAGCCGCGACTGTCCATATAATTGCTATCGCAATAAAAAGGGTTTCACATGTTAAATGTTTCCAACACTGGCCAGTGAGAGGGTCAGCGTTTCCGGAGTGAGTAGTAGAGCGTGGCTCAGAGCCCCGAGTTGGGAAGTCAACAGTATTTCTGGTCTATTGTAAACACGGCAGAAACCCGTTTCCTCTGGGTGTTTCCTTGTTCAGTGATGCCTGTCATGTGGCACTTCATTGCAGCGCTGTGCTATAGGCGTCAGAATGCTCATGACCCTTTTTGGTAGATCTACATTTATTTTTCCAGTGCACCACTGTAGTCGCCTAGTCGCCTTCCGGACGCAGCGTGAGGAGTCCATGTCACATCTTTTTGTAGCCGGAGTCCGGGGTCTCGTCTTCAAGTGCGATAATTTGCCTCTTGAACATTTCTATCCCTTGAATAATGTTTCCATCTCTATTGAGATATTTTCAGCACTGCGGCGTACACGCAAAGTGAGCTGGTCGTGATGAATAAATGCTATTGCTACTCTTAAACCACTGCAGCCCTCGTCAGTCGTACTTGCAATGAGCTAACCTCGTTTTTCCTCATTACCGTCAACAGCAGTGGTGGAGAATGCAGGGCTCGTCTGGCCACCTGCAAGTGTCGGGATTAGAGGCCCTGCTCATACTTCCTCGTAAATGCCCACCCTGTTGCTCCTGGTCCTCGTCTATGAATTTTTGACAGTGTAATAAACGAAATCGGTTAATGGTCGGTCCATATATGTCTATTTCTGTTGCGGTTTTATTTAGCGCGTCAGTGTTCGGTTAGCTAAACAAGATACTTTCGAACGCGCAGCGACCCGCTAAAGTTCGTTATTTTATTTCATTCTCGTCTATCCGATTAGCTTGTACACTTTCTTGCGCCTTATCGTACAAACCTACCATTTCATAATGAAATGGGTGCTGCGGGTAGAAGTTGGAGCTCATGCTTACAGCAATTTTCTACACGACAGCAGGCAACTTCGAGCAGTCCTTTCCGGAGAATTTGCTGTGGTGGCTGGGACATGCTGCCCCGGCAGGTAACTGGAAGTGAGTGGAATCCCAGAGTAAAAATTCTGGCACTGGCTCTGCCCATGTGTATGCAACGTAATCCCGGAGGTCTTCTCCGCTCAGCGTACTGGCGCTATCCTGCTAAGAACATTAAAATGATGTACGAAAGAACAAGGAGAGGCATTTACAGGGTCATAGAAGCATGCGCTCTAATTTTACTCTAAATAATTGAAGCTGATTACACCAGATTGTCATTTATGGGGCTGGCAAAACACCTCCTCACCAAAGCGCGACTTTCGGATAAGTCGCTGAGGTAGCGCACATGCTTATAGGATATATATTCTTGGCATACAGTTATAAAAAGATATTGATGAAAGTTTGCCACGCAGGAACAGCAAAAGAAGAATGCGCACAGCGACAGGGTTCTGCGCGAAGTGTAACGAGGCGTCATACTCAAACTTACACTAAAGTTCAAACAACTAAAGCAACTACTACTACTAAAGCAACTAAAGCCGCCATTGTACATGAAGGATGGTGCATAAAAGCCACAACATGTAAACATCCACCAACGCAGAATGACAGTCCTCCAACCCGTGATACGCGATGCTTATAAATAAACAAGAGCACGAACCTGCTTTCTTGAAGCCATTATCACTTCTAAATCATGGACTTGTGCAAGAGGACAAACAAAATGATACAAGTCCGTTTGGTAAACCACAATGAGAAGATATAACGCAATTTTTGCACAAATCTGCGTCTTCAGGTCAAACTGAGACATAGCCATCGCGAGCTCAGAACGCCAATAGAAATCTTGACAGCAACACAAAACAACGAAAGGCTCACAGTTTTGTGGATTAGACACCCCCCCTCCCCCCCCCCCCCCCCCCCCCCTTGATTCAGAAGGACCACGAGCGACAGTGCAAGTGCTTGCGAGAAGATATGACTGGCATTCTAATATTGGACGCGTGCTTGTGCCCAGAAGATTCCCGTATTCGCTACCACTGTTGATACGATGATTAATAAAGACAATAACGCACGCTAAGTTGCAAAGGCGGGTACAGCGCTGGAAAATTACGGACATCATTTCATTATCAACGCGACATTGTTAAGGAGCTCGTTTCACAGAAATTCTTGTGTTGGTGTAGGCGTCGTTGGTTGTGAGCAAACAATCAGTACTGCCGTGAGCGAAAATTCGAATAAAGAAATGAAAAAAAAAACACATTCGGTGACTGGAGTATTGAACCTAATACCCTCACTTCTGAGCGCAATGCGCTACTCTCTTAGCTACGCCACGTATATCATCTTGCCTCCTTCATCTTAAAGTGCGTCTTCTTCTTTCTCCCTGTTTCGTGTAGTGCTCAAGCCATCTCAAGATGAACGATTAATAACTAGCTAAACTCCCAATTATAATGGTGCCGTCGTAATAGGCCATGTTTCATGGCACATCTATGTCAAATAACGCAAGACGACGAGGAAAGCTTCGCAGCAGTGCAAGTAACTCGCACTTTCTGCGAAATAGTGCCGTGACAATTACGTGGTTAGGCGACGGGATAGCATTGCAAGCAGAAACGAGCGCGATGAGAACGGGGCCAAGCTGCGATATAGCGTGCAACTCTTAAGGCCAAGCTTAAGGGTATTACGATAAATACACGTTGCGAGCATGCCGCAGTTTTGAAGATACTACAACAAAGACGCAAGAATCATTCATGGGACAAAATTCATCAAGGGGTAATTGATCGGACCACGAGTGCGGTGGTCCAACTTCCGCAACGCAGAGATGTCGCGTGGACTCCGCTCCTTGCGTCGTTTTACGATATATCTTTGGGAAACCTTGGTGTTCCAGCTAAACCAAACAGGAAGCCAGCAATTGAAGCCCAATCAATTCTAGCAACCAAAGAATTCAAGCACTAGTGGGCACTTTATCTTTAGAGAAGAGCGCGTCAACCCGACATGACTGGCACACAACTTCCGCAAGTGCTATTATTGAGCCACGCTCTAAAACACGTTGCGGATACGCTTCAGCAGCCATACATCATGCCTAATAAACATCACACCAACGACTAAAGCAATGAGCATCATTCCGCCGAGACCAATCGAATCACACAGAACTGGCCACCAGACATCTGGCAACTAAGACACCTGGTGGTTTGCGCACAGGCAACCAGGGACTGCGGACAGGACAGGCTAACGGAGCGTGCTTCACTCTCGTGCCGTTTCATTATTGGGTGTGCTATATTTCCTCACCTGATCGTGAGGAAATATCGCCTCATCGTGACACCGAACTCTGCCTAGTGTTCTATTCCTTTTCCAGAAAGTCAAACAGCAGGGTCCAACACCTTGCGCTTGACACCAGATATTTTACATCAGACCACATATGCTATGTCACTTTATACTTGACGCCAGGTATTTTACGTCAGGACACATATTCCATTTCCTTTGTTTTCTTGCTTCACTGCTTGAAGCAGAAGTTTTGGAGCTGCGCTAATCAAAAAAAAAGTGTCAGTATGCAAATCTTTTTTTTCACTTATTACAGAGTTCCTTATGACTCGTGTCGTATGCTTCGTTCCTTATTTTATTGATTTGATTTCAGAAGTAGAAAAGGCTCTAGCACATTGATTTTCTATCGTCGAATTTCGCAACTTCTTTTGTCTGCCTACCATTAGAGCAGCGAGCTTATCGTGTTTCAAGATCAAATGCTCACCAGCTATGGGCCGACATCAACGGTTCCCCTTTCCCTTTAGACGCGGAATGCGGGGGTACTAAAATGTCACGCGTCATTTCTCTTAAATGCGAAGCATTTCTTAGCGAACTTCGGTGACTTTGAGCGTATCTATCTATCTATCTATCTATCTAGCCGCCTACAACTCAGCGCTCTCCTGGCCGTTTTCTTAACAGGATGTATACGAAAATTGGTATGCCACAACATGACTGCATGACGAACATAAATGGCAGGTCAAAACGTGAAAATCACGACTTGCGTGTCATGAGCGGCATGATTTACATGCCATGGTCTTGGTGCTCTCGTGGCCGTTTCGTTAATCGGACGCATAAGAAATTGTATGCCACAACATGACTGCATGACGAACATAAATGACAGGTCATGACATGAAAATTATGACATGCATGTCATGAGCGGCATGATTTACATGCCACGGTCTTGGTGCTCTCCTGGCCCTTTCGTTAATGGGATGCATAAGAAAATTGGTGTGCCACAACATGACTGCATGACGAACATAAATGACAGGTCATGACATGAAAATCATGACATGGATGTCATGAGCGGCATGAGTTACACGCCACGGTCTTGGTGCTCTCCTGGCCGTTTCATTAACGGGATGCATAAGAAAATTGGTATGTCACAACATGACTGAATGCGAACATAAATGGCAGGTCATGACATGAAAATCATGACATGCAGGTCATGAGCGGCATGATTAACATGCCACGGGCTTGGTGTTCTCCTGGTCGTTTCGTTAACTTGATATATACCAAAATTGGTATGGCGAGACAACAATGTGTGACGATCATGGGTGACACGTTCTAAGAACATGAAAATCGTGTCATGCATGTCATCAGCGGCATGATTTACATGCCACGCGTTTCGTTAATGGGATGTGTACTAAAATTGCTATGGCACAGTACGACTGCATGGCAAGCATAAATGACAGGTCATAACATTAAAATCATGACATGCGTGTCATCAGCGGCACGGTTTACATGCCACAGTCTTGGTGCTGTTGCGCCCGTTTTGTTAACTTCATATGTGCCAAATTCAGTATAGCGAGAAAACAATGCAGATCCATTTTACGTTCCCGATGCATGCTTCTCATTTCCTCTATTCCCACTGCAGGTGTGATCTGCCAATTTTTTTTCTTTGTGTAGTGAAGGAAGGATTGATCCGAACTAAAAAAAAACCGCGGACATGAATAGGTGAATTTCTACAGGCTCCATGAGATTGTTAACGTAGTCCTTTAGTCGTGCGTGGCACTGCAGCCTTGTCTCATGTATAGTTTCACTTTTGCCTTATAAATGCGGCGCAGCTCACACCACTATGCTTCTTGAAAGAATGAACTACGGCAAACATCATAAGTGCAGCCCTTTTCGGTCATGTATAAAATAGGAAGCTCGTCTCTAACTTAGCATAGGGTAAAATACACCGCGTCTGCGCTCTGTTCCGCGTGACTTTGCTACGGCGGAGCAAGTGGTGTTTACTGGAATCTCTGCGCTTTGCGGTCGAAACTGACCACTTTCTGTTTTCTCTGATTTAACTATGTTTCAACATTGGAGGCACATGTATAGCTCTTGGTATGCTCATGTACGGGTATGTATTCGGAAAGGTATCTTCTCCGAGTGAACACAGCTCTCCGCTTTAGTGCGTCGAGCATTTACGAAAATGGGTCAGCCAAGACAAATTTCATAACTCACACATGGAGATGCCTTAACGAAAGGAAAGGGCTCAATGGCTCCGTTTTATTTATTACAAACAACTTAATGATCAAAGAGACAATGAAGCCTAGGAAAGCATACGGGAAGTTAATTGTAATATTAATGCTACAGTTAACTCCCCCTATGCTTTCCTAGGCTTCATTGTCTGTTCGCTCATTTAATGGACTCGCCTTGAAACACGCATATAACACACATTGCGAACTCATGCATTAGAGCAGGCGTAGTACGGGAGTAAACGGTACACCGAAAGGGATCAATACCGAATGTGTGGTGATCACAAGACGGTACAAACGGACTCAAAGCGAATTGTTTCAAGCTGGCATGCTATACACAAGTGAAGTACCGACCATTATTTTACTGAAAGGCGCTGTTTCTACAATGTTTAGTAAGAGTTAGTGCCATGGAGCAGCTTTACAATCCCCTTTAGCACAATCGTGCCACCCCGTCTGAAACAGAATCCTCCGCTCAATATTTATGGCAAAGTTGACCTAGTTGCGTGGTGTGCATACGGTGTCACATATTTGTTTGCATCGTGCCACATTGGTATTTGCAAAAAGATTAGAGCCCGGCAGGCGGCCACAGATGGAAGAGGTTGACATTGTGCTGTGGTTTTTGTTGGTCTCGAAACGGCCAAATGAACCAGCCTAACGCACACCGCATTTGATAGCACGGATGAGCTGCTATAAAATGACGTCTATCAGGACGTCCTCGTCCATTAGGTGCACACGTTCTGTAGTAGGTGATTTTGCTGTTCAATCCAACATAAAAGGCTAGCATTACGTCTCTAATTTCACTACAAAGTGTTTTATCGTGTTCAGACGCTATGAAAATCAGGTCTCAGTTGGGGATACTGCTCTTGTAGAGTTTAAAAGGGGACGCTGAGAACCGCAATGAACGTTTAGTTATGTTATTTAGCCACACGATACTGTGACAATGCATTTTTCTATCTCGCTCGAGATGCAGTTGAGGCACTGCAAGTACGTTAAACAATTATTGTTTGCATATGAAACTTACTGTACATGCTTTTGATGAACGTTTGCCTCTCAGTTCATTTGTACAGTTTTTCGACTTACTTACCGGACACACTTACCGGACCTGTTTTTTGTACGCGCGTTATTTCTTATAATTATGCCGGAGAATGAGAAGGCTCGAACGTCACCCTCTGTAGTCCATAGTTCACATTTCGGTCAAGCACTTTGTTCTGCCCCACATGTTGTGGCGAGTCGTGCGAGGATAATCCTCGTCGCTGCCGGGGAAGTTATTCTGCGCACGGTGTTTAAGGATACAAACTCGGCTATACGAGACTGTGTATAGCACTGTTTTCGCTCCGACTGCGGCACGTTTGCAGACAGATTGGGGTTATATACGAATGTTTAGGTGACCGTATTGTCTGAAGATGCTCTCGTCGCACTTTCACTAGAGAAGGTAAGATATATACACTGAACAGCTGCACCACACAGTACTTTAGGGGAATCCTGTGAATCCCTGGATCCTGTGACGCCAGACACCTTGGTGAAATCTCGGGCGCAGCACGGGCAGCAACCGCCGACTTTCTACACTACTTCAATATCTTTTTTTTATTCCAGCTTTAAGAATCATTAGGTGCCAAACGCTTCTTCAATCACAACGCATTCCATTCTTAATTCACTGAATCCTCCTACGTCAATAACGTGTGCGTGTACTTGCTACATATTAGAACGTCGTCAATGTTTAGTCACTTCATTTCCCCGTGTGAATGTAAAATCACTAGCTTGATTAATTTGCGTGGTTTAACGCCCCAAAGCCAGCTGTGATTTTGAGGGACGCCGTAGTGGTCTCTGGAAATTACGACCACCTGGGGTTCTTTAACGTGCACTGACATCGCACAGCACGCGAGCCTCAACATTCTGCCTCCATCGAAATGCAACCGCCGCGGCCGGGATTTGATCCCGCGACCCTCGAATAAGCAGCCGAGCAGCATAGCCATTAGACCACCGTGGCAGGGCTCGCGCAAAACATTACGCACATCAAGGATAGCTATTTCTCATGTCTAACAACTATAAGAAAGTATTATAGTCAACAATAACTAAACCTATATGAACCACGGATTCGTGGCGATTCAAAAGTTTTGTTCACTTATTAGTCGATTATCAACTATAAATGAAACATTGAATCGACATACTCCAGGGCTGACGTAACCCATGTGATCCCATGATGAAGAACGTAAAAGTGTGCAACAGCAAGACTACATTAAGCGGCTGAGAACCGATTTTGTCTTGTTGTTGCACCGGTTTCCGTCTTCGTGATGGGATGAAGTGGCTTTGCTTATGACCTATAGTGTGCGCCTGTTGCCTAATAAAAGCTATTTATGAGACAGCACTGTGGTTTGTGTGCCTCCTTGCGTGTTCTCCTCGTCTTCCGCGCAAGCCAACTAAAATGTTTAACCAGTACCAACATGCCCAAATGACAATTCTTCTGGCTGTTGTTGTTGTTTTGTGGGGTTTTACGTCCCAAAACCAGTTCTGATTATGAGAGACGCCGTAGTGGAGGGCTCCGGAAATTTCGACCACCTGGGGTTCTTTAACGTGCACTGACATCGCACAGCACACGGGCCTCAACATTTCGCCTCCATCGAAATGCAGCCGCCGCGGCCGGGATTCGATCCCGCGACCCTCGGATCAGCAGCCGAGTACCTTAGCCACTAGACCACCGTGGCGGGGCACTCTTCTGGCATGTTATATAGCTTGACTGTCGCATAACAATTCCATGATAAGCCTTATTGGGCTTAAGACGTCGCACCAGTGTACAGTATTGGTACCAGTACGGAGAAAGTATCCGCCTCACAAGCGAACTCTGGCACTTTTGCAATAGAACGGTTCATCCGAAAAAAATAAATAGTGCGATACACGAGGATTATAACGAAATGGAAGGGTACAAAGGCTAGTTCTTTTATTTTGTTAGAAACAACTTAATAAGCAAACAGACAATGAAGCCTAGGAAAGCATAGGGGAACTTACTTGTGGTATTGTTATTGTGGAGTAAGGTCGTGGTTTCGGTTCCCACAGAAGGCAGGTTTGTCTTTTCGTCCGCTTTAATTCCCTTCTTACTCCGCAATTACAATACCACTAGTAACTTCCCCTATGCTTTCGTAGGCTTCATTGCCTGTTTGCTCATTAAGTTGTTTCTAACATGAGGATTATGCAACACGCGGCAGGCCGGCGTTTAATATCAATTGACCGTTATTGTGATTTCGGTAACATGAGGGAAAATAGCGCTTGCGCCCGTTTACGTCCGCAGAAAACTGACCAGGCCGCGTGTCGTCATAGCAATCCTTCCCAGCTAGTAATAAGGCCAAGGAAGATAAGCGCAGCTGATGATAATTAAATTAAGGCAAGTATAATTAAGCTGACAGTATTTAAGCCACGTCTAAGCTAGGACTAGTTAAGCCAAACGCAAACAAGGCGAAGCCCAGCATTATTAAACTAACTATAATTAAACCCAGCACCATTAAGAGCATGCCGTTTGGCAAGCTCTGGTAAATGTAATAATAAATAGACCAAGCCTCAAGTAAAATACGAATAATCAAGCCAAGTACGACTACATTCACAAGCATAATTACGACAAACTGAGGCAAGTCCAACTGAGTTAAGAATAAATTGGACGCAATGTGAAACCTTGCAAAACCTAGCAAGGCCTCGCAAGGCGAAATAAAGCCTAGCAAGACCATCTAAAAGTTCATATCAACCAGCTTCGTCAGTTTTGTTCTTCGCTTGGATTTTTGCTCCCAAAATTACTTCAAAGTCGCGTAGTGCACACAAGTTGCTAGTTCATCAGAATGCGTAAACGTTTTTTTTTTTCTTTCTGTAGCCATCTTTGAAAAACGAGTGCGGACTCAATACTGAACTATATATTTTACTCAAGTAACTCCAGTGCCAAGACAGCAGACTAAACACAAATTAGGCTAAAGAAAAAAGACAGGCGGGTACGTCGAGGATGTCTGACTGTGAGGCTGGGTGGTGCCAATGCCCCGTCGAATGGCAGATAACGCTTCTTTCACATGTGCTAGGAACGTCCTGCGTGCTTCAAGCACCAATATGACATTGGATAACGTCTACATAAGCATTTTACTGCAGTCAATGCTTTCATTTAGCTAACGGTTGCTTCAAGCCACTCATAACATTGCGTTGCCGCGTACACTTCATTGCATGCCGCCGACCTTCTATCCCCACTAAGGCGGTCACGGTGCTACCACTCAAAGGTCGATCTCGTGGTCAATCGTGGTGCACATAAGATAAGGGTCACCTCAAAAAGTGGGTATTACAGGAAAAGGAACTGCCCCACGCTCTAACACTTTGCGCTTGGTTGATGCGGCAGGCACGGTTTCTTCTGAGCTCCTAACTTTACCGTAGTGTATTTTGTTGCATGTTTTACGTCGCCTCATCTTACCTGCTGCTAGTCTTGGATGGTCAGCTAGTACGAGCTTCATGCAGACCCTGCTGAGGCTTTGATATCCTATGCTTCCCTGACAAGGGCAGGTGACACTTATGCAATTCTAGACAGAAGGGTGCACGCACGTCACTTCAAAGCTGGCGAGGGTGGCTTCTCACGCTTTCGAAATTTTCCGTCGAGATATGTTCACAACGTTTAGAGCGATTTCGTCTCGTGTTGATTCCCTGCCCCGTAATTCTATTTTCTGCCACTTGCTCACTCTAGCAGACAAATCAACAAGGTGTCCTGCTCATCAATCTTAAATAGTCATAGTTAGGGTGGTAGAGACAGCATCCAACCGAACAAACTATTCCACCCAGCACTTCCGTGCCAGAAATCTTGCGTTGTCTTTTTCTGGAGTGTTTCATTCACTTCATGGTGGACATAAAAATAAAGCAGATACACGCATTTTAATAAGAGAATTTGTTCTTTAGTGTATTGCTCCCGTACACCATGACAAACGGCATATATGTTTTTAGTGTCATTCTTTTATCTCAGCAGTGCTTGGGCCCTGAAAGCATTGGTTCTTATTTGTCGCAGTTCCCAAGAAGTCCAGGCTTGCAGTGTCAGCAGCTGTTCTGTACTAAAGCATTCTTCAGCAGGGCTGGATTGACGTCAAATGCATTCGTTTAAGTCTTCTTTAAAACGAACACTTGTAAAACAGAAATGCCCTGTCGTTCGTTGTCCTCGAATGAAGGCATTTCGTTCCACTTGAGACATCGAAGCGGAGCGAAGCGTACTGTGCGCATGCGTACACAGGCGAAAAAGTACCTATACGGCGTATTGCAGACAGCCTCAGATGGCCTACGATAATGCTTCTGCGCTTGCAAAGTTTGTAAGCCATCGCGAAAATGTGACGCTTCGTTGTCAAGGCAATTGTGTACCTTAAAGATATTGCTACAAAAGTAACCCAAGCATTACGACACTTGCGACTCATGGTGCAATGTTATCAGATTAAGTTTCATAGCAATGTTATAAAGCTCACCAAAGCACACAAAATCCTAGGGATAGACGACGTTTAATAGATGTATGCAGGTGCACTGCCATAAGAAACATAGGCGGAACTCGCGGATATACGCCGTTTCAGAGCTGATCACAATGTTGGGAGCATATCGAGAGAGCCACATGTTATAGCTTAATTCTAGTAACCCGAAGACTTTCCACTTCCTCCAGACGTTCTGCTGAGCTTCGCATGCCTCGAGGTAATGGATCAGCAATAAAAATGTGTATTCTATTGTTTGTACACATGTTGTCAATTATTTATTTAAATGAGAACAGTTTTGACACCACGATTCAGCCACACTTAATACGACGGCATCTGCAATGAAATATTCCGTCATCTTATATTAAACGAGGGTACTTCATGTAATTCTATCAGCATGGAAACTAGGCAGCAACAAGTCTAAATGAAAATATGGAACTGCCAGGTTAACGGCTATTTGGGCGCGAGTATTGCAGGGCACTTGCATTTTATGGATACCGCAATCGAGTATACATGGTTGATGACGTTCTACTGAGTGTTTTCTCCACATGAATTATTGCCACCTCACATGTTCACGTTATTTTGCTTTCGCCTTTCCTTGCCACACGAACATATTACTCTACAAACGGAGTCAAAATGCACAACTGGCTTATTTCCAAGCTTGTCCGTTGATATACGAAGTTTAAAGGTTTTGTAGAGCCATGTCATTTTGAGCTGCTGCTATTTACACAACAAACATCCAAGACTGACTTTAGTAGGACTTTAGTATGATGCATGACTTTAGCACCAGGGTTTGGAAGTTCTAATTTTTGTCGGGGTAGAGTGAACTGGAATGTTTCGAGGGGTATTTGTAGCATTTGTAGTATTGTGCATTTTATTGTGCACAGTTCTTTTTTCTAGTTTTGAATTTTCATGCGTGTGGTATTTCTGTTCCGTGCAAACCGCAGTACCGATGTATACGGGGGGAAGGGTGCATCGTCGAGCCGCGACTGAGCGGTTATTTTTCCCTTCTCCGGAGCCATGTATTGATGTATGCATGTCTGGAATAGAGACTCAGAATCAGGCTCTTATCGGACGGGCGGGAGTAAGCCGCATCAGTTGCTAACGTGAACTTAAAGTAAGGTGCGGCTCCTGCTCGCAGATCCACAACTTGCACGCCCGACTCTGAGCAGTAGTTCTGCGGCTTCGAGAACAATGACGTCAAATAGAAGCGGTAAATGCACTTGCACATTGAATACTAGCTATAAGAAGTGCTGTGTATTTTTTTCTCTCCGGCGGTTCCGCCGCCATTTCCAATTTTGTTTCGTGACTCAGCAAGAGCCCTACACCCTAATTGATTTGTCGATTAATCTCGAGCGGAAAGGGACTGATGGGGGCGCTTTCTCGGTATTTTAAGCTTAGATAGACATGATCAAAATTACATAAGTTTGCAAAAAAAATGCTTCGCCTTTTGTTCCCGTGGATGCATCGTCTTCTAGCTCTGCGCTCGCGTCATGAGGCGTGGACGTTATTCTTATTTATTTGTTGCAAAACTGTAATTATTTGAATTTTTGAAATTTATGCGTGCCACACTTTATTGATAGAGGCAGGGAGTGGATGATTCTAAACATTTCTTTACGAAATCGGTCACTTTGGCCGTAACTACCTATTTGTATGACTATCTATCAGGCGTCTACGTCTCCGTGCTCTCGTAGATGCCTCGTTCACTTCGTGTGCACCAAAATGTGCATCACAGGGCATGGATATATTTATGACGAACCTGCGGGATTCATCTTCATTTGACTCACGGATATACCGGTCACGTACGTCACGATTTACGATGATGCGATCACCGGTTGGCAATGACCGCATTACTCGGCTCGGCTTACATGGGTACACTGCATGTGTGATTTAATTACTGCATAATAGCCCATGTAAATCAAGGAATAATAAAAAGTACATCTCGAAAATAACGCATCCTGTGTCGTTGAAAGAACGGAAAGATATAACATTTGTTGTGCCGCGCAATTATCATAAAAATTTCACAAGCAGGCATGAGCGAACATGCTAGAATAACCGAAAAGAACCTACGGCGCAGCAACCGTAGCGGGATTCTAACGCAGACTCCTGAGGTGCCCCGCAAGCATGCTACCACTCGTCAATATCGGTTTTACATGCGAAGCAGCTTACGGTCGGGGTTATCTCCGTCCCTCGAACCACCGTTTAGCGTCCACACCCAAATTGCGCATGCGCAACCTTCTCCCGATCCTCTCCTCGTCTCCTATCCTCTCAGCATTCCTCCTCTCATCTCCGAACGCTGCGCGTTTTGCTATGGAAACGCTCTTTCTTCGATGAACGCTTTACCAGCTCGCAAGGAACGAGAACGCGCCCTCGCCCGCGAGAGACAACGCTGACAATGACAGTGTCTGCTAGCGTCAAACCGATGCAAACGCGACACCTAGTCAAGCCGATGCGAACGCGGTGCGCACCCCCCCCCCCCCCGGGCTGCTTCGCATCGCCTCATGGTCCCCTTTCGGGGCAGATGACGTAATCCTTTTATCACGGACTGTTTACTGCGAAAGCAAACCACATCAAAATATATGATTCTCGTGCTTGTCTAAAGTGCATTCTAATTCTGTTTTGAGCTACCGATCATATACAGGGTGTTTTTTATAGTTGCAACACATTTTGAAGATTAGAAAAACATAAATCGCGGGAAGGTCTTGTGTACCATTCGAGTATACGGACTGGCGGCATCTAGATGCAGAACAATTTCCGCACTAGTATGCATAATTAGCAAAATTACGCTAATTAACTGTTTAATTATAAGTAATTGGTGGCTATAGCAAATGAGTACTTTAGTGCCCGCCCTCGGCACTACCTATCCCAATGATCAAATTGTGAATAGCGGAGTGCTTGTCAGAGCTACGCGAACAATTAGTTCACCATGGCAGGCTCCTTGGAACCGAAATCGGCCGGGAAAAGCGCGTCTGTGACGTCGATGTCGCCGCCCCACGGCTTTCGTCATTCGCCCGCGGCAACCAACGCCGCACATAAGAACGAGATAACGCAAGCTGCTTGCGCGGCCGGAGCGGCGGTGACCACGAGTGAGTGGCGAGTGACAAAAGCCGTGGGGGCGGCGACATCGACGTCACAGCCGCTCTCTTTCCGTCTAGTTTCGGTATCAAAGAGCCTGCCACGGGGAATTAATTGTTCGCGTAGCTCCGACATGCACTCCGCTATTCAAAATTTGATCGTTGGGATAGGTAGTGTCGAGGACGGGCTCCAAAGTACTCATTTGCTGTAGCCACCAATTACTAATAAGTAAAAAGTTAATTAGCGTAATTTCGCTAATTATGCATGCAAGTGCGGAAATTGTTCTGTATCTAGAGGCCGCCAACCCGTATACTCGAATGGTACACAAAGCATTCCCGCGATTTATGCTTTTCTAATTTTAAAGATGTGTTGCAACAAAAAATACACCCTGTATAGCATTGCAAGAAAAAATAAGCACGTGGCACTAACAGTGAGCATGCTTTGTCTGATTTTGCTAAGCTGTGTAGGAATACACCAGCATACGTAGTTTCAGAAGTGCAGTGCAGCACACCGTACTGTGCAGTTCTCCTCCATAAGACAGAAGTCTGTGTAGTGAAGTCAGTGTTCACCTTACGTGTTGCAGTCATCTACCCTTTTATCCGCCCTTCACTAACGTCGTGCCTGATAAAGCCACATTGTGCACTCAGGTACACAATTTGCACAAAGGCACTGTTCCTATTTGTAACAGTTTGCTCAATGTTAGCAAATTCGGCATATGCAGTCTGCTCAGTCATTGCTTCGCATAATATTGATTCCCACAACATGCGATATTTGATTTTTCGAATAATGAAGATTACACTCAGGTAACTCGATCTTGATGTTCAAGTTCATCCAGGTAAGCTGAAGCTGAACACTTGACGCGGTCATTTGTAACTTGTGCTAGAGCTAAATTGGGCTGTTGGTATCAGCTAGCCATGTCAGGGCGGCAGCTCAGTTGATAACTATGAATAATCCTTTGGTAATTTTGAGCTTCCCAGTTGACCCGTCAGGCGCACATCCTGCAGTACTCTTTGATCCATATGCCTTGAGGACGTCGCAGGAGCTGATGTGCATTGACTACGTTTGGTTGCCAGCGCGGCTGCGGGGAGCATTTATATCAGTACTGCTTACCTCACTTATGTGTATTCAGCATCCTAAGACGGACTTCGTTCGTGCTAACTCGTGCCCTTGCTGATTAACGGTAAAATAATATGAACGAATGATCGATGAGTGATGCATATAGAATTAATCTATAAGAAGGCGCCCTAGGGGACATATTACAGTGCATTCTCATTAAATTTTTAAACGCTATCGTAATCGCGAAGACCGTGAACGACTACTTGATTCGTACAGGGTAAGAAATACCAGGGTAAGAAATACGCATCGTATAATATTTCTTGCCCGTAATTGGGATCGCATATTACAAGCACCATTTTGCAAGCGCTTAATATATGCAATTCGCTTAACCATTCAGATGCTGAAGCAAACATTTACCACATCACTAAAGAGGACAGCATTACAGTTGTCTCCGCAAGATTCTCAAACAAACGGCAGAATTATTGGGAATGGCTTAAAAGATAATATCCTGAAATAATTGTCACCACGTCAAGTGAGTACTGGGTATAGGCGTAAGCAGGTTATATAAGAATATAAGCAAACCTTTCTTGGGGAAAGCAAAATAGGTATTACAGGAGGTAGAATACCCGTCGGTGCAGTACACAGAAACAAGCACACTCAATCGCACTGAAGGGAATGGAAGCAAGTACTGAAGGGATAGAGGAAGGCATCCGCATTAGCCATCTGGCTGATAAAACCATTGCGAGGATATCAGCAAAAGACTGCTTCAAGACTACTTGAAGACTACTTGTGCAGTGAGTTCCCAATTACAGACAAGCCACTTTTACTACAAAGGCTGATTTCCTGTACTTGCACAGGTGAAAAAATAAATGGTGTTCCGGGTTACAGAACAGCTCCACTAGCACGAAACCTGCGAAGGTGCATAGCATGAGGTGATGCGCTGGCATCTCCCACAGGAAACGTCAATCGCTGCTAATGATCTTGCTTTAAGTTGCCACGACGGCGATGTTAGACGCCGAAAGCCCGGGCGCATTAGCATAACCTCGTTATAGTCGCTTCTGAGCCGACAACCCTACACATACACTGCCTGGTTGCACTGCCTCCTGGATCGGCCCAAAAATGCACACATACTATCTGACTGCACTGCCTCCATGATGGGCCCACCGCGACGAAAGCAGCAGCACACGCCGACAAGTCCGGCCCCTAAGGTGCTCCACACATAAAAAAGCTTCTTCTCAGTAGTAAGTCAGACAGGCCATAGCCTGTCTCACCACTTTGTTAACCCAGCGTGAGCTGGGGTCACGTGGCGTTTACCAAGTTAGGTTGGTAATGTAAGTGCGATAAATGAGACTAAATATCCTTCATAGTTTTCTTTGAATTCCTACACATAAGTACCTACCCCCGAATGAGATATGGCCGCTTTAGGCGGATGTTACAACACTTGCTTAGAAGCGGAGGAAATGAGTGGTCCCATAAGTTTTAAATTCTTATTCGAGATTTAGCTGTTGTGGCTTGTAGGCAACGCCGTTATCAAGGGCGGCATTGTGTGAGGTCCACTTCCGTCAGCATTGGCGTCTATTAGCTCTTGCGCAGAACATCTTCGCTGCATTTTGAAGCTACTGTATGACGCATCTTTCACCAAGGTTCTTTTATAAGTGTAATCTTAGGATGTGCAGCCTGCAAACGTGTGGGAAGCAACATCAGGACACAACAGCCTACGTTGCACGAGAGGAAGTCACAGTAAATGAGCTATAGACACAAAGACTTCATTCTATACCACGTGTACTTTGCACAAAGAACTCTTGTGATCACCCCCAAGCGGTGATGATGATTGATTTGATTTGTGGGGTTTAACGTCCCAAAACCAGCTGTGATTATGAGAGACGCCGTAGTGGAGGTCTCCGGAAATTTAGGCCACCTGGGGTTCTTTAACGTGCACTGACATCGCACAGCACACGGGCCTCAACATTTCGCCTCCATCGAAATGCAGCCGCCGCGGCCGGGATTCGATCCCGCGACCTTCGGATCTGTAGCCGAGTGCCATAACCACTAGACCACCGTGGCGGGGCCCCCAAGCGGTGAGTACAGACGCACATCCTAACACACAGTACGGAGAAGCCTAATCACACTACATCCCATGGCTAACGTACCTATAAATATACCCACACTTCGTTGAACGAAGTGACCGCTATCGCAACCCGATTCAACAGAGTAGCCTGAAGTGCCTCGGACTGGTCACCCGGCGTCGCGTGCAACTAGGACCCCTCGTCGCCTGGTGCAAGAGCGTCACAGACCAAACCAACCGGTGAGGCGCACTTCGCTCTGGTGCTGTTCCTGTTTATCTCTCTCTTCTGTTTCCTGTATTCGTCTCATCGCGGTACTGGACTCGACCTATTACTTCATGGAACACTTTGATGTGAACCAATAAGGAATCGAACTTACTTTTTTTAGTTTACGCACCGTGCCAGAGTACCCTTAGGATGGAGCTTCACTCGCTCTCCTCTTACACTGCCCTTATCGGTGTTTTTATTAGCAGTGCAGATAGAAACACTTAGCAAACAAAATAATGTTTCTTTCCTGAATAAAGAGATCATATTGCTAATATTCAATGTAGGGAGGTTGTTTTGTTAACTTCATCTCTTTAGTTCAGCATTAGAAGATTCCTGACTACGTCAATTTTGTAACGTAGAAGTTTCCGAGAATTGTGCGTCTGTGCCTACGCTCACAGTACCAACGGCAGCTGCTTTGCTTGGCTCATAGCGAACCAACGGCAACTGCTTTGCTTCGCTATTTCGATGACGAATGCCTCAGTACTAAAAATCAAAGGTCGCCACTTGTATGTGCGAATGATGGAGGACTACAGCTCGGAAGTTAACGGCTAACACGGCACCGATGGATGAATGTGTTAGAATTTCTAAAGAAAAATGGAAGGAAATGAAAAAAAAAAAGAAATATTATGAAGGTAAGATGGAACAAAAGAAAGCATGAAATAAAAGGAACTAAACAAACTCGATAAAGGAAAAAAATTATGTCTTTCTCGGTCGGGGGAAGAAGCTCTGGGTGTTCATACCCACAGCTTCTACGTCGACAAGTGCACGTGTCGAAGCGTTGACTCCAGCGACATTCCTTGTTTGCCATTGTTTTTGACGATCGATTCAAGAATTTGTAGTTGGGCACATTATTTCTTACTTCTGTGAACAGGAGGTATGATTGATTAAGGCACGCGGAAGTAAAAGTTCGAGGTTGGTGTAAAATGCGGGAAATGTCAGCTTGACACGCATTGCAATTACAGAAGTCGGTGCACAATTTCGCTGCACACTCTAAGAGGCGGGAATGATAGAGTGATAATAAATATTGGTAGTCAAACCGCTTTTGCCGCAAGGATATGAGAATAAATTTATTCGGTAGAAATAGCTTACAAATTGTCCACAGACGCACGTAATTTGTGACACCAGGGGTCGTTAGATAATTTCAAACGGAGATGTATTCACATTTCTATGCCTGAATTCGCAAGGGCTCTTTCGGTCAGCGATGTGCGCCTTTTTTGCAATTTAAGTATCCACGTCATCATGGGGACGTGAGAAGTAGACGTACGCAGAACTCCACTGAGAGGTTATTTTGAGAACACGGCACCTTAATTATACGCATTCCCTTCACAACATATATAGAGTTATTTCGCATATCTCGCATATGTTAGCGGGTAAGCGACTGAGCATGACATATTAGGAAATAAGTGCACGGAAAGTGTGTTTCCGCTTCCATCGATAGATACCCACGCCCACTCACAATGCCAGTGTACATTACGAAATACACTCAGCAGATGTGGAATTCATCGTAGCTGTCAGAAACAATATTTATTCATCCTGCGCCCTGCTCTCCTAAACCTGCAGGATCCGAAACTTCTTGGTAGGCATCAAAGCCACGTGGTATGTAGCCTGCTCTATATAAAGAGACAATGCTAAGAAACAACTCACACTCAACAGTAAATTAATAGCGGTGCACCGGCACCTTCTTCGCGTATAAGGGATAAAAGAGGCACGCCTTGAAGACTGAACGTGTATTGCCACTATGATCCGAACAACACTGCGTGAACTTGGTACTTTATTCCTGCTCTTACACTGTCTTTACGTGTCGAGTAACGGGAATCATGCGAAGGAGGACAAGAACTTTGATGGAACGCTGAACCTCATTGACGTAAGTAGATAAGAGTTTGTGAAACATTTATAGTCAGACAATGGACTTGACATTTTCCTCCATTACGTACATTGCAATCCACGGTCAATTTAAACCCCTTCAGATCCTTCACAGCTTTTAAACCCCTTACAGCCTACCGAAGGAGATATTAGCCCAGGCGATTTCTGACGTCTGCTACCAATAGGAGGTCTCTCGCTTTCCCAGTTACACAAAAGAACTATTTTTGTTCCCTACAGGGACATACACTCAGAGATTTACACCTCGATTCATTATCATCATCATCATCATCACTATAGCGAGCTCGCCTATGCCCACTAAAGGAAAAGGCGTCTCCCAGAGGTCTATTTCCCGTTCCTGTGCCAACTACGATTAACTTTTCACCGTAAACTCCACCTCGTCAGCCCATCCAAGCTTTATGCCCCCGTTGCAATGCATGCCTTCTCTAGGGATGTACGCTGTTACCCTTAACAACCAAAGATTATTTTCTTTCTGGTTACATGCCATGCCGACAACCGTTCCATCTTCATTATTACAAAAGTGTCATTAAGACACGCTCGACCTTCTTGTTGCCCCTTATCGCCAAACCGCCCCGGCACGTTGGTCTAGTGGCTATGGTACTCGGCTGCTGATGCGAGGGTCGCAGGATCGAATTCCCGCCGAGGTGCGTGCATTTCGATGAGGGCCAAATGATGAGGCCCGAGTAGTGTGCGATGTCAGTGCAGGCTGAAGAACCCCAGGTGGTCGAAATTTACGGAGCTCTCCTCTACGGTGTCGATCATAATATTCCACCATACTGTATTTCATAGTCCATCGTACCTATATTTTCTCATATTATTGGTCGCTCCATCGTCCTCATTTATGTTGAGCTCTTCCAATGAGCCTTCACGTGTCTGCCTCGTAGGTCAGTACGGGCAAGATACACCATTGCTCTTGAGGGACAACGATAAGCTGTCATTTATTAACTGAGAATGCTGCCGAATGCACTGCACCACATTCGTATTGCTATAATTAATAAGACTCAAGTTTCGGATGTAGATATGCCCTTAACACTTCCAGCTCCCCGCCAGCTATAGCAATGCGTTACTCCAGAGGTACTGAACATAAATTTGGTTTTTGAGTATTAATCCTGACACCCACCGTTTTATTTTATCACCGATGTAGGTTTTTTGTGTAGGTGACAAATCCATCAGTAGGGTATGCAGTAATAATGTTATGGTAGTGCAGCTGAGTAGCATGAAAAGTCTGCGTGCGAAAGGCGGATGGTCTTTCACGAAAGGGGCATCGAGATCATTGCAGTATCACGGAGTATATAGCTGGAGTCATACCTTTACGTGGCGGATCATTCTAAATTTATTAAATAAATATGCGTCGCCGTGGCAGCGGATAATCGAGGAGATGGAATTGGAATTTCTGACCTCACAGCTAATTGTAATCATCTCATTTTCTCAGATGTCCTGAGTACACTAAACAGATGGAAATCACTATATTATCAACAACTGAATAAAAAAAATGGAGAACAGAGATGCGTCGGCTGACATATTGCAGGTCGTCGCGCTAACACGAAACAAATTTGTCATTTAAATACGAAGCATTTCTCGGTCAACTCAAGTCACTTTGACCATATCTATCTATCTATCTATCTATCTATCTATCTATCTATCTATCTATCTATCTATCTATCTATCTATCTATCTATCTATCTATCTAGCCGCCTAGAGTCTTGGTGCTCTTCTGGTCGCCTTATTCACCTGGTATACAAAACATTTGGCAGGTTGGGTGTATAGTATCACGAACATGAATGACTGACCTTTACGCCACTAACATGATATACTCGTCATGTAGGTCATGATTATCAATTCTGCAAAACGTCTAGTTTTCGGCGCATCACACGGTTCACTGCCTCCTGGATAAGCCCACGGTCGGGATGGCCAGCTGAAAGAGCTTCACTCAGCGAAGGAAGAACATTGTCCTCGCATGCGATTGAAATCTAGACATCACAAGCACACAGGCACAGATGCAGCTTACCGAGTAGTATAATGGGTTGTCGAACACGCGCTCTCTAGGTGCCAAGCAAGCAATTGAGTGAGCAAGCCTACTGCGCCTACAGTTGTAATAACGGCGCTTGTTTAATGTGGATTGCGCTTCAAATGCGTGATAAGCACTATGATAGCAATACATAAGTTATCTTTCCATTCGGTATGGTTCTGTAGAATTTTGCTCCATCATATAGGAATACTTAAACGAATGACGCTTATGATAGTACATAAACACACCCATAGTGCATCATTCTTCGACAAAGAAGACGTCAATGCTTTGGAATAACGTGAGTTCGAACGTTACGTCATACGAGATACCATTTAGAAGCCACGGTGGTGCCCAAGTTCTGGTTTAGCCCATATTAGGCATATTCAAGATTGGGTTTTCATGCGCTTTGCACAAAGATCTTGATCCAACATGTCACACTTGAACGAATGCCGAACAAGTCGTCATATGCAATTTCCTGGCTGACTGCTTTGCACGACATTTATTCCCCTACTGCGCGTGGAATCTGTAGGACTTTTGCTGCAGCCCACATTTGCTGTCAGCATGTACGACAACATTACCAGATTAAAACAAATCTGAGAGATCTTCTAATGGCCGTACGGACACTTTTTATTCGTATGAGATTTGGAGTTAAGGAGGCACAGTGCCGGATACTCCTTGGCTCTTGAGTGTGGCGAGCGTTCAACATGCATCGCTGCGAAGGAGCATGTGAAGCAATCCGGCATATTCACAACAGGGGTACTACAAGAACCACAACAAAAAGGAGACACACGCACAAGTGAGACATGTACACAAGTTGGAGCACTTACGCATGCTTTTCTGGAAAGTCTCTAAGAAGTACCAAGGTCGGCGTACAAGAATCCGCAATCAGTGGATGGCACAAGAATCATGTATCTGAATACCCAGATGTAACATAGCTGAAGAATATCAAAGAATCATATGTGCACATCCATATAAAGGCTAAATAAATCGAACAATAAGTGTCCTAATAGCCTCCTGCAGGGCGGCTTTCTTAAAAAGCCACCTATTTTCTAAGATAAATACACCAGAAAATACACATGATCCTCCTTTGTAGTATTCATCCAATCATCGCCACGTGAATAATCTATGACACCAGGGACAACAGGCACCCCACCTGATCCTTCTCGATCTACTTTAGTGCCCCGCAAGACCATCGTTCTTAAAATCAGTATTTATGTAAGCGCCATTTGGTTTGTCGTAATGCCTTCACCCATCATTACCGTCACCGTCACCGCAGTCACCGTCTTCACGATCCTATTTTAAGTCCGTCGCGGGATGAAGGCATCTCCAAAAGGTTTCCAGTTTGGCATATACCTATCAATTTGGTTCCACTTGTAACAGCGAAAATGTTCTAGCTCGCAGTAAAAAGTAGGTGGTATCAGAAACTATCATTAACATTAGTCTTGGTTCGGAAGTGTGTGCGTGTACTCCAATTCTAATTTCCTTTTGTTCCCAGTCAAGACACTTCAACACTTTTTGTAAATATGGAGTGAAAAACCTCGGGGCATTCGTACATAGTGGGGTGGCTGTGCAATTTTTGTAGATGGTACCTATCATTTGCACGTACCCCACAGGTGCCACTCGACGACGTAAAGCCTCAAGAACTTCTTGTATTTGTACAGAGTAAAATAATTCTCATAGTTTACAACGGCCATATAAAGAACATTGTTATGTCCTGGGAACTTCTGAATATTACGTTGATTCACCACAGCCACTGGACTTTGAGTGCCGGGGTACCAGTGTACAGAACACGTGGGACGTGTTGGTCAAGTGCAGCACCAGGGAGGGCAATTCTTCTGCTGTAGGAGTAAGTTGCAAACAGGAGCCGGACACCTGCTGCCCTTCAGCCTTTCAGGAATCCAATCGTGGCCACGCCGTCTTAAGTCTCGAACAACAAAGGAACAAAACAAAAACAAGAAAATGCGAGGTGGTAGATTCGAACCTACAACCCTTAACGCTATACATACAGCTTAGCCGATACCGTTAAACGTTCGGTTCTTTCATGCACTCCAGTGCAGACGAGTCACACCTGCGGCAGTACTTTTACGGTATTCGGTCTCAGTGTTCAAGTTTTGACGATTGTGACATCAAGACCTACACGTCTGTAAAATTGCCTGGATGCCAGCTGGGCACGCGGGGGTAATGCAGGGTACCCACCGTGCTGTCTTTCTATCTACGCTAACTAAAGAGCTAAGTTCGCCACCCGCAGAGTATGCTGTTTCACTGTACGCTTCTGTGCTGTCATGGTGGGCTCAGAAAAGCTTTATTGTAATGTTTGACAAGCCAAGGCTTTGCCGTGGCATTGCGAATATCGACAGAGAGGTTTGAAATGTAAAAGGGAAAGGCAGAATGGCAAAAGAAGGAAGATGGTGAGGAGGAGTAAGAGCGTGATCCTTTGCTCAGACATAACATAAAGTGCGTCCTTAGTTAAGCAACACCAGCTAATTAATTTCGGCCACCCGAACCATGCGAAGCGCATTTGCAGCATGAAAAAAAGAACTAATGGGTCACCAGACGTCTGCAGTAGTAAAACGGTCACGGAAAAGCGTCGCGAGCATTACCTGATGTTTGAGTACATAGTTTCGTCTAATGGGTGGAATAACTAGCGAAATGAGTACAGTTAGAAATGTGAAGCGAACGTGTGAGTCATCCGACTCGGAGAAAGAGTGCGATAGATGATACAGATTGAAACCATGGCTGGTTGCAAAATTCGCAGTTGCATTTGGCGGTATGAAAATCGATTTCAATAATTCCCTCTGTCGCATTCAATGTCTTGAATTTCAAAGAAAACTTGGTGTCAAGTGAGAAGAAGAAAACAAGCAAACACACGCGCGCGCACGCAAGCGCACACACGTAAGCACACACGCACGCATGCACGTCTTCTGTTTCATTACTGCTTGGTTATAATCACTGTACAGAGATATGTGGCGGTTGGAATGGCGGGACCTTCCTTCCGAAAATTAGGAAAGCACACGCGCTTTTTTAAGAACTCCGTTTACCATCGGCTCGACTCGGCGCACTCTGGCGACGGAGAAAAAAATGGCTCGTGGTTAAAGCTCTCCCTGGGCTTCTGTCCCAAGCGTGCCGCGACCGTGGGCCACGCCTCGCAAGCAGCTTGTCTACAACAAAATAAGTCTCGTCCCTAACCTCAAAGCAAGGAGTCGTGTTTCGTTTACGCTCCCGCTGGGACAACCGGGTACAATGTGGTGACGAGTGCGACCAAACCGAAGCAGCGGCCATGTCCAACACCGAGGAAACTCAAAGCTCAATTGCAATTATCACCTCAGAATTCAAGCTCCCTAATTTCTGAACGTTCCGAGTGGCAGACTGGTTGAGATGCTTGAAGGCCATAATCGAGACTTTACCTAGCCCCGCTGGCTGCAGCTACCGAAGAGCTCGCTCAGTTCAACAAGTACAAGCATTGCTTCGCGCTACATCATTCGTGGCCGCGGGGTCGCAACTGGCAGTCCTGTTGCGAATCACGGAAGGCAGATTGGCGATTCTGCTGGAACCATCGCTACTTCCTCCACCAGGTCACTCTCTGAACTCAACAACGCTCTTGGTTGGGAAACGCACCGGCCAGTCACTAACGGAGGAGTGCGACATCGGCTATTGCTCGAGCCGCCTCTTCTTCGTGTCGACAGTGCAGCCTAACAGTCAATCCTCTCCGCCGAACATCGCCGTCGCGGCAAATTTATTTGAGGTAAACCATCGTAAATAACACCGCTATTGCGTTATTGTTGTGCAGTCATTAAGGATAGACATCGGATTCTGCAGCACGTTCTGATCGCTTTTTGTTGTGGCCGGCACCAGTATTTTCTGCACTCGGAGCGGACTTTTGGAGCCAATTCAATTTCGACGTCAGCGTTCGTGATCCTCGTCATAAGCAGAAAATCACTTCGCTCTGTGTTTTCGGATTCAAGTCGGACATGCCTTCCTCCAGTACTTGCACCTTCCACCCAGACTAAAAGATTCACAACATTTTGGCGGTATCTCCGGCGCGCGCCAAGCATCGGAATGTCGAACTGCCAATAAAGTGCAAGTTCCGCAGCACATCCTCGCCACCGGCCCACCCGTCGCCGTCAAACCACGGAGGTTTTTTTGGAGAAAAGCTTGACATCGCTCGCTGTGAGTTCGGTATAATGCGGCCTTCCTCCAGCAGCTCGTTTGTAACATGGCACCTGAATAATGAACTGGCGACTGGCGGCCGTGTGGTGATTACCATGCCCTGAACGCTAAGGCGACAGCTGACCACTATCCCCTTCCGCACATCCATAATTTCATCCCATACATCGCAGTACACACCGCCATCGTCATGCTAGATTTGATGACCGTTTACCATCAGGTCCCAGTGGGGCCGAGCAACATACCAAAGACAGCCTGATCAACACCTTCGGCTTCTATAAATTTGTGCGCCTGCCGTATGATCTGAAGAACATGGCACAAATATTCCAGCGCTTTGTGAATCATGCAATTCGCGATTTGGCTTTCTTTGTCTTCGTACAATTAGACAACGTTTCATGGCCGGAAAGAATACGGAAGGCCCAAAGCTTTGACAGCCCCTGCACGAGACAAGGATGAATCGTTTCGCTCCACCGTGTCAAACTTTCTCCGCTCAAAGACGAACTCGCGTATGTTTGTTCTTTCGTGTTCTTTACACGAGCGCCGACGTACAAGTAAATGTATTTCGCACAGACCGCACCCTACCTACACAAAAGCCTACAAAAATTATTTTCTTAATGTGGTGACTCGCGTATATCTTGCTTGGCTATCGTGGCACCGACGCCATTCTTTATATGCTCTTGTGTGAGCATGAGTGTTAGTGTGAGCGGGTGTCTTATATAAAGAAAAACGTACGTGACTACATAAGTGAATCGATTTCTTTCAACAGTGAGATGAGGCTTACTGATGTATATTAGGGTGTGTGTGCGTGTGCGGCACCGGCAAGTTTTGATGTGCTTATATATGGTTTTTCTCTTGCATTTGTGCACCCCTGTTTGCCCAGCTCCTGGTCGTTTGTTGACGTGACCACCGGTGTGGCCATGAAAAAGTTCGAAATTGCAGATATAATGGCGGCACTCCCGTTTAATTGCTACCATTGCGCATACATCCGCCGATAACATGCGTGATGCGCCACAGCTGGAACCGCCTACAAATAACACTCCGGCCACACAAGGGAAAGGGTCAAGGGCTCGTTCTTTATTTGTTAGAAACAACTTAATGAGCATGAGTGTGAGCATCATTAAGTTGTTTCCGGCCACACAGTGAGATATCCAACATAGGTCGCGCGCGTCGGCAGCATTGGCAACCCAAGCCGCCTCCGCTGAAAAAGACATGCCGTCGGTTCCTCCAGCATACCTCACGTTGTTCCAGAGCCTTCATGGCCTGCGACACTGAAATATACCGCCAGTAGAAGGACGATCGGCGTGGCACATTATTGTGACTCCCTCCCTCCTTACTCGGAACTGAGAGTCACATGTTCATGCACGTAAGTGTATCATGGGAGCCGTCCAGTGAACCAGGCACGAGAACTTTCGCTAAGCCTTCTCTTTTTACCGACTTCAAGGACTATTCATTAGCGCGGTGAGGCGTGCATCGTCATTTGCCCCAGCAGAGCATTAGTTTAGGTGATATGGACGTGGTTAGTCCAAAGCGCGCGATTGGTCCACCATACGGTGCTTAGTTTGTCATACCATGGGGAACACTGGTCTGGCCTCTCTACACCGGACAAAGCGTGTTCCGTCGTGCTGCATCAACGACGACCTTCCATGATCTATGTGCCACAGCTAACCTCTAATGCCACCAACCTCGCAGAACTCTGCCTGAAGTTTCATGCCAAACGACCTGTGTGCAGCAACTCTTGCCCACATCATGTAGTGGACTTTGCAGGTGCAGTTGGCATTATTCCAGACAATGCACAGACATACGAAGGACGGTCGATGGGCTTTCCTGACGATATGTCAAAGAGGTCCTATAGATGCTTATAAAACACCCCACACAAATCCAGGCGGCCTCCACAGTGAAACACCGAGAGACGTCCGAAGCAGGTCCAGGCTGGAGGTCCTCCGAGTCCTATTGCAACGTGGGGTGGACATACGTGCGAGCTTGTGTTGTAAAACGAATGGCACTTGTGATGGCGCCTACGTGTTCCAGGAAAGGTGTGTGTGTGTAGAGTGGGTTCCCGCATCAAATCCACAGTGAAAAAGTAAACTACGTACAGTAACCCATTTTGCGGCTTCATACGCGGCACGACATCATCACGTACAGCGCTTTCTTACACCGCCCCAAACGCTGCAGCATCACACACTCAGGTGGTGTATAATAGCACATGCATTAAAAGCGCACGGATGCACGCACTTTCCTCTAGTGCAGCGGCCGATTGGCTTATTCGAAACCTTACACCCAGCAGAAACGGAAAGCTCAACTGTCTTGAACTTCCAGAGTCAATGTTGAAACAAAAAAATGCAGGCTGTCTTGCGGGGAACGACGGGGAAGTTTGCAGAATAATTTACAATTTTATAATAGCTCAAAACTTGTTTCTTTTGCTCAATGGCTGAGTGTCCAAACATATAGCTAGACGGCCCACTCATGTGTGCTTTGTTTGATGTTATTGGGGCAATGGGTGTGGAATAATTCAAATAGTTAGATAAAATTGTAAGGAATACCAGCCACACTGTAGCATCTGACACGACATCTCCTCATTCACATCATCTGGAAATATTGCGTATGCATATTCTATTTGATACAACCCTAATACGCCCCTGATTGCAAGTTTCTAAGGGCTTACCGGCCAAGAAGACTCCTTCAAGTCAACCCCACGTCCTCGTTGAGATGTGAGACGTTCTTGCGACACCCCTTGAAACTTGTCAACTGTGATAGTACCCAAAGGAGTTCTTTTGTGCGGTACTGCGCTCTTTCTTTAGTAGGTTTCTGGCACTGATGGCTGCACCCTACTTTACCTATGGGCAGAATTCGCTAGGCAAATCCTACTGTCGCCTACTACAAGCAGCGTAGAAACATGACGCCTTCAACGCAGGTGACCTTGACCGTTGTTGGACTAATTTGTTTCCCCCGTCTGTAATTTATTTATTTTTGATTGATTGATTGATTGATTGATTGATTGATTGATTGATTGATTGTGGCTCGGTTAGGAAAGGACGCTGCTTTCTGCAGCCCATTTAGGGAACATGGCTAAGCGTCCGTGGAAATGGGGGAAAGGGAGTCAAAGAGATAGAGAGGAAAGAAAGGCCGTAGTGGAGGGCTCCGAAAATTTAGACCACCTGGGGTTCTTTAACGTGCACTGACAACGCACAGCACACGGGCCTCAGTCATTAGGGACATTTAGCGTGTCCGGTAAACCGCTATGCGCAAGCGCTTTGCGTAGAGCGGAATACCGGGCGTAAACAGCGCATTGGCGAACATGGCCGACTGACCGCCCTCCGCTTCGAATCTTTCAAGTGGTCGTCGCGCGCTCTGTAGCCCTTAAGTAACTAACTGACGGTTGTATTTGCCTTAGCTTTGTATCAAGCAGCTTCGACAGTAAAGTATCCGTCATGATTCAACGCCGTTTCTGAGAGCCAGACTGAAATTCTTGAAGCTGTAGGCTTAGCGAGCGGCTTCCAGAATCTCGGAGGACATATAACGCAGGTTTGCTGGTTTTGTTTATTCCCCATAGCTGGCGCCACTTCACTGCAAAAAACAACGCTACACGCTATCCGGTATCCGCTACAGCTTTGCGTATACCGGTTTACCGGATACGCTAAATGTCCCTATTTTCGCCTCCATCGAAAATGCGGCCGCCGCGACCGGGATACACATCTTTATACTATATTTGCGAGTTCACCTCCGCGGGGTGAAGTGGACAGATCGTAGCCTCATCTTCCTTCACGCCTACCGCCTTTGCCCGCCATGACAGGGCTGATGCTTTTTATAGAGGTCACGCCGCGTAGCTCCTGGTGCAAACAAAGAAAACAGGAACGCCCGCGACCTCACACGTGCTAGCCGTCGCATCTACCACATCTCCACTTAGTCGATTTCACAATTCCGCAAATACAGAAGACTCTACTCGTACGTCAGCCGAATCCGGAGCTCTTGCTTCTGTCACAATTATAATCTGGAGCTTCTTTGACATTTCGTTCACTCACGCTCCTTAAGTACACTTCTTCTCCTAGTGTCTGTGTTTTGCAAGGGACACTGAAGTGGTTTTAAATTCTCGAATTTAATAGAGAACTTCGGAATCTGTGACCTTGTATAGGATGCGTACGATGGTTTTTTATAGCGTTAGCTATTATGAGATCACAACAAGGGCCGTTTTTGCGCCGTAGTTGTCCGCCGCCGTCGCCGCCGCCGGTGTCCGTAATCACTATCGCGCCAGTTTTAGAAAGAATAACCACGACCGAGGAGCATTCCAAATCGTCGTCTGCGTGGATTCTAACCCACACTTTCTTCGTGGCAGTCGAGCATTCTACCACTGAGCTACGCCTGTGCTTGAAAAATCATCGCTAAGGAAGGAAGGAAATAATAGAGAGGGAAAGGCAGGGAGGTTAACCAGCGTAGAACAACCGGTATGCTACCCTGCACTAGGGGAAGGGGATGGGGGAGATTGAAAGGTGAAAGGCTAAAAGACCTAAACAGGTATAACGTCTGCCGAGGAACTGCATTAACAAATGTAATGTTACATGGGAGACTAATAATACGCCACTATACGTCGCGGAAACTGGATTGCATAACCAGTTCGAGGGATAATTTCAAAGGATAGAGGGGTGCGTGCTTCGTAGCTGTGCATCCATTGCAGAGGCATCATCTCCATCATCATCATGAAACAATCTTCTTCAACTTTACCGTCACCATTATCACGAACCGCTGCCCTTTATAGTGTCGTATCGTGCCACGCGACATGCAGTAGGCGACGTGCGCAGCCCCAACAGCAACTTCACTAGACTCTTCGATATACCTGATATCCTTGTAAGGTGCGGACCGCTGCGTCGGGCACAACAGACAGCTGTGCAGAGAGAAGCCCAAACTGCAGCTCACCGTCGACGCCTGGCCGAGAGTTCACTTCGTTCTCGGGAAAACGACGCCGAGAGACTAAGATGTGCAGTTGTACAGATTTGGGCATTAAAATGCCGCGGTAAGTATGGCGTAGTGGGTGCTTCCCTACTTGGCGAAATGATAAGGGTTATGGCGCTGCGGAAACCTACCACGTTTAGTTGCACTAGTTTCCCGAAGCGTTTAAAATGGCCACTAAGAACATCTTTCCTCCAGCTTACGCTGCCACTGTCCTGCGGTGCCGCGCAGGCCTGGCACTTTTTGCAGCGAAAGCTGTACATGGCTAGGAGAAACGAAAAACCGCTTCGGCATCTGTGTCACGAGCGGTCTCCATTGGCTGTGCTATCAGTTACGTCCTTCTGAGCGACGTACCCAAGCTCGCGCACCATTGGCTGGGCCGTGAGTGACGTCGTCCATCCCGTCGCAGCCTTGGCGCCGAGAACGCGCGCATGAGTTTCGACTGAGAGCTTCCACATTGGTAAGCCACGGATCCTACGAACTCCCGAACAGCAGAGAACTTTAGAAGAGCGCCGACAGTGGAAACGGGAGAGAGCTCGCATTCGCCGGGCCGATGCTGCAGTCCGGGCACTAGAACAACAGGCCCGCGAGGCCCAGTGCCGGCAGCAACTGCGTACCGACGATCCGGCAGCCTTTCAAGCCGCGCTAAATCGCGAACGGGAATGCGAGCGCCAGTGGCGGGCGGATCCTGCAAACCACGCCGCCGAGTTAGGTCGCGATGACAAACGCTTGCAACAACGGCGCGCCGAAGAAGAGGCGTTGCGGGCAGAACAGCGTTGACGTGATGACTGCGGGAGCGCGTTCGCCGGGACGAACGCGAGTGTTTCTCGAGCGGAACTTTGGCTTCGGGGCCGCACATTTCAGCTTCGTTGGTTAGCCATTTGTACGGAGTGCTTGGGAGGTGATTTTCTTTCGCAATATTTAATTGAACAACAGCGATATAAGTTCTCAAACTTGGCCCGCGGCAACTCCCCACGGTGCGCGCGGAGTACAAGTAAGGGGGATGACAGAGTGAAACGCTGATAAGTGACATGATATTGAAGACGATGAAAGTAGCCGCACTGGAGCATTGGTTTGCGGTTATCGTTCGCGGCGTTGGTTTCCGCGCACGCACTAGCACAGCCAAGGCAGAGTCGGGTGCTGCGAGGCACACGATGATGTCGTGAAGCTCTTCAACCAATCATAGGCAACGACGAGATTGAGTTGCGGCTCATGACGCGCGCCGCGCGTTTTTGCCACAATAGTCATTTGCTGAAGTTTATGCAAATTTTCAACGTGATTTTCGAGTTTACCGTATGAAATATGATGAAACAGCACTGTAACCTTAATTTTGACAAAAAGTTCTTCAGTGTCCCTTTAATGGCAATTCGACGATTTTGCTGAACTTTTATTTCTTTCGTCTTCAATGTCACTTCCAACCAGCGAACAGTTTGCCCATTATGGGTTAACAACTGACTAGAAAAATGTTCATGTCCTTTCAGTCCACAGCAAAAGAGAGGAAAAGCACCAAGAAACAGATACCCGTGCTCGATAACTCTTAGTGATAGACAAAATAACCAAGAAGGAAGCTCTTTGCATTTATGTAACTAAATATCCTAATAAAGAGTTTCTGGGGTTTTATATCCCGAAGCTACGGAATGATTATGAGAAACGCCAAGGGGGAGTCGTCGCGGAAATTTCGACCACCAAGGTGCACTGACATCGCAGGGTGCACTGACAGGCCATTTCGCCTGCAGAGAAATGCAGTGGCCGCGGTTGGGACAATCCCCCAGACTTTAGCTTAGATGTACAATTATTGAATGCCCAAACCGAAAAAATAAGAATGGTGAATAAAAGTGAAGTGTTCAAAGCGAACACAATACGCAAACGCTTGGCCAACGAAGCGTTCAAAATTGCCACTAATTATTTAGAACATGCAGAAAAGTATGTATTTCTAGGACTGCTTATGAAAACACCAACTCACCGAAGAACAAATTTGGGATAAAGCGTGTCGCGGTCGTATTCACAATTGTTTCCGGGAGAATATTACTGTCGATAACTAAAGTGAAAACCTCAAAGTTAGCAATTGCTAAGACTTTATGTAACACTCGGAGCATAGGAAAGTGAAACACTCTAGAAGAATCCCCTGAGTAGGCAGGGAACCGCTGAAAAAAAGAACAGACGCTGAAAAAGAAGGAATGACCCTAGATCGTCACAGAGCAAAGAGTTGAGGCTAACAAGGGTGTTACCTTTGGGAGAAAAAATTTCCTCCACCGACAACCGACGGAGAGTGAAAGCGGCCAAATGGACACCAAGGTATGAAAAGCCCAGCCGTAGAACAGAGTGAGCTAACAGGAGAAATAAAATAAAGTGTTTGGTTGACATGAAAGCTTAGCTTGCACAGGAAGAAGTGCATTAGGGGTTGCTGGGAGAGGAAATCATCCTGTATTGAACACGCTATATGGAGGTGGTAGCGATGACACTTGGAGAGCAGTAAATTGTGTTCCCTTTGTTTTACTGTTGTTGATTTCTGTAATGAAAGCAAGAAACTCTAGCTTGTGTGCCAACAGGGCAAATATGTATCCATAAACTCTAAAGATGTGATGCTTTTCTTTGTAGTACCAAGTTTGGAATTTCTCTAATATTTTTGCCAATAGGTCGTCAACACAAGCGAAATATTGTGGCTTTATCGCCAGACTTATAGAAATAACTTTGCCGTGTCGGAAAAAGGAGAACAAATTGTGGTGCCAATGGCATGCATACAACGTCAGATGACAGGCTTGACGAAGGACGAATACAACTTTACTGAAACTTTCATTTTTGAAAACGCAGGGTAAGTTCAGCTGTTTGGGCGTCGTCGTGATATCTGGAAATAACCACATTGTTAAGCATAATAGGGACTTTAATGACAGTGAAACATTTGCTCGATGTTTTCTATGTGTAATTATTACAATTATTTAATCAACTGCACTACACAAAGCATACCGTACAGCAACAATATAGGCTGCATAAGAGGCCACCTAAGAATAATTCACGAATAACCTCAATGTGCTTACGGGTTCTGTGAGGAGAAATGCGTGATAAATGCCCAGGAATGGTTGGTTGAGCTGTTCTCAGCTCTCTGATCTGCCCGAATAATTATACGCTGCTATAACTGACGCTTTCTTGTGCTAGTGCACAGCTTAAATGAAAAATGAAAGCGTGCTTAAGCAAGACACAAGACGAGGAAGTTGGCGTACAGTTACGAACATACCTGCAGTTTTGCCCATTGCTAAGGTGAACACGTGAACACGTGGCCTCGCATCGAAACTTAGCCACTCAGGCGCTCAGGGGCACAGGGGAATGGTCTTCCGACCACATGATGCCACCTACTAGTTGATTCCTCCACGGAAAGCGGCGCTGGCGGGATGCCAGTAAGTGCTTATTTGCTAGGAAGGCTTCTTGTATACCGAGGGTGTTGTGTGCGACACTTTGGCGAGTTTCAAAAGGGCGAACATAAAGAAACGATGTGAATCTGGGGTGTCTGAAATATTCAACACATAACTACAGCGATTACACCGGAGCTGTTAAAACTTTTCGTTAGCAGTTTCGCGTGGACAAGACACTATCATCATGATGAACGGCCTCTACCTCATATGACAGCTCGCGTCGCCTAGCAACGCATTAGAGGAAGCAACGTAGGCGGTGAATGGAAGCGGAGATTATGAAGAGGAGAAATGATTGAAACAAAATTTCCTTGCCAAGGGAGAATTCCAACTCGCATACCCATGGTCCCACAGCGACCTTCGGAATGACTCGGCGATTTATGGGGAACACATAATTGCATTGCTACGGGAGTGAGAACAAGAAAACGACAGGGAGAAGGAGAACCATATGAATTCATCGCTATGGGACAGAAAACGAGAAAAAGGCAGAGAGAAAGAGAAAGGAACGGAGATAGAGATTGAGACAGAAACAAACTGAAAGGAGAGACAACGAGAGAAGATGTATTAGAGAGACAGAGACAAAGTAAGTGTAAAGAAGCACACAGAGAAAGAAAGCCTAGCATATAGTTGTATAGTAGAGTAGAGCAAGAGGTGATAATGAATGTGAGGGTGAGAAAAGGGAAAGGAGGCGGGGAGATGGTCACACATAGCATTGTCTTCTAGGATATAGTATAGCAGGATACGCGATAGGAATGTGAGGTTGAGAAGTAGGGGAATGCCATGAGCTCCGCTGGTCCCCAGTGTTCGTAGAAGCAGTGCGCAGCTTCCTTGTTTCTTTATAAACGTACAGCAGACGAATCTAGCAAGGTACCTGCGCTGCGATCGGTGGCGCTGATCGAGACGGGAGCGCGATTAATAGCATGCGAAGCCTGAGGCAGACAGACAAAGTAGATCTGGGAAGCCAGTAAACGCGACATATAGTGCACTTCTGTTTGAGGCCACAACTAGGCGGAGTCTATGGGCTAACCAAGCGAGCCTGCAGGTGTGCTAGCCAGCACACATTATGTGCAAGAGAAAGGGAAGACTGCTTGATGCTCTCCCCGCTGGCATCGCACGCAGTTGCCTTTTAGTGTACTGTCGCACAGTAGGGCCACAATCCTGTAGTCACACCTTCGCTTTTCAAGCCATACCTACAACGTTGACATGTGAGCAGAAGAGGAACGAGTGCTGCACGCGAACCTTGTGAGCCCCACTCAAAGACCACGCCGCTGCAAAACAGACCACCCAAGGAACAGTATGGACACGATCCTCGCGCCTGTACAAAGAAGTGCACGCTATTACGTGCAGGCGGGCTTTATATAGATCCTCTTTCCTTGTCTACGCCTCCTGCGCTGTTGTTTGACTGAGCTTACGGAGAGTCTGTCGATCGACCATAGCTATTAGGCGAGGAGCACGTTTTGAGCCCGGACAGGGGTCGTGTAACATAGTCGTGGTCACGCACACAGCCAAGTAATCAGAAGAGGTCAAAAGGAAGTTGCTATTTGATCAAAAACCGGTTCCGTCTTAAGTATTCAATGAAAAAGGAATACCGATAATCTATTGACAATAAACAACAAAACTTCGCTAAAATTCGGTAGAGTTCTCCAGTTTCCGCCCAAACGTGCACTCAAACTAACTAGCTCCAGTGCCTCTAGGATCGGCCCACGCAATCTGCTGGTAGGGTTAATGCAGTGAATAATTGATCAAAACCAGTTCTTCTCAGCCGTGGATGTGTTGCTGGGGGAAGCACAGGTGCATCACTCCTTCGCGCCTACCTTGGTTTCACGCTAGTGGAGCTGCATTTCTTGGTCTCCTCCTCACTACCACTAATGTATTGCCCAGTAGATATATACGCTCTTACCTCGGCTCTCTCGTCGAAAGGTCTCTTCCTGCCGTTTTTTTTTTTTTGACGAATTGGCTTGTCCTCGCGTCTGGGGATGCAAGTGGGTATAGCGTTGAACCAGCGCCAGTTTCGTCTGGGTGCCCGCTCTGTTACACGCCTTGCTGGGGCACTCATGAACACAGCCTCTTCCCCACACTGCTCAGCGGAATCCTAGCTGCTCTCTCCGAAGTTCTCCCTAGGTTTTTACTTTGATTTGACTCCTAATTCTCCCTAAAGGCCGGTCGCCGGGTTCAATCTCGAGGATGATCCTGTGTGCTTTGGCTTTCGTGTCTGGGTTTGCTCGATCTGATTCTACGTGACCAACGAGCAGTTTCGTTTGTTATTTTCGTTTTGCTCGCAGGGTGTTCAAAAATTTCCACAGAGCCTTCGGCCACTCGGCCCCCGGGAGTACCGAGACTCCATATTTCAGCAATTTATGCACCTTCACTAAAACGAGCGCAGTGTAAATATCACTGTATTTTGCAGGGCAAAGTCGTATTGAAATGTATGGATCTCACGATAGTACGTTTAAATGTGTTTAGCGTATCTCTTTTTATATGGAGGCGGAATCAGCGGCAACGAGTCCGCAGATGGCGCAGCTCGCACTTCACATCAAGAAACAAACATTGTTTCAATTCCACTCTCAAGGACAGATGCTGCAATGCAGCTTCGACACCTGGCACACCGTCTCTCACTGGTTGAGTGGAACTCACCAAACTTCAGACAAACATGACCGTACCAATTAACCCTTCCCTGTATCTGCGCCCTCCATCAGGACTTCCTCGATATTATGCCTCGCTTCTTTGTCGACTTTGGCTGGGAGTTGCCTTCACAAAGGCATACTCCGCACTAATTGGAGCGATCGACAGTGCAACATGCGAGATGTGCGACACCGACGAAACCCTGGACCATTTGCTGTGCCACTGTCCGCGATTCGTCGCGGAAAGGAAAACACTTGCTGAGGCGCTACGCCATCTTGACGATCGGCCACTTTCCGTACAGATGCTACTCGAACACCGCCCTCATCGCTTGTTGGCCCACAAGGCACTAAATGCACTTTTGCGCTTTTTGAAAATTACTGGTTTGCGCGAACGCCTTTGACAGTTGGACTTGTCCTACAACGTCTCTTTAATTATTCCCCTTCTTTCTCTCTCTCCCATCTTTATATTCCCCCTTCCCATTCCCCTGTGTAGGGTAGCCAACCGGATGCCTTTCTGGTTAACCTCCGTGCCTTTCTGTTTTCCCCTTCCTTCCTTCCTTCCTTCCTTCCTTCCTAATCACATACTATGCAAAATGTACGAGCACCTCGTTACGGACTATTTTGGTAATGAACCGACGTGTTTGCAAGGAGGAAAGGAAGATGTTTTCGTACTAAGACAACTTGTGGCCAGGTAGGCCGTCTCTCGGCGACACAGGAGTAGTAGCGAAGGGTCTACAGGAGGTACGCATGTTGGAATGCGCCCAATTCCGCTCACGCTAGAATCGACGAGACAGTCTTGTCCGCCTCTGTCGACCAAAGTCGGAGTCCTTCAAGGATGACAGCTATATTGAAAATATTATGCTGCACTTGACAAATATCATAGTGGAGCATCAAATATAGCAAAATGAAAGAATGCATGTGTCAGTGTTGTGAAAAAGTTTAATTTTGCAAAAGTACCTCCTAAACAAACCTTTACCTGAAAGACAAATACATCTCAGTATCTGTGCTTTCAGTTTATAGCACATATCTGCACTCCAGAGTACTTTACAGTGTAGCTGTTAATCTTTTACGTTATGCTTTTCCTCGCCGACGGAAACTTGTGGGTCGATCCTAATGGCAGTGCAGTAAGAGAGTTCGGCTCCAGCCAGCGTCGCCTAGCAACCAACATGCGTAGCCGCGATTGCTTAGCGTAGCCTACAGGTAGTGGGAATGCGTAATATGACGAAAGCGCTAGTTAAGGTACTTAGGCCACGTAAGATGACGTTACAGCTTGTTACGTCACCTTGGGTCTACCTAATATAGCCGCGCTTGCATATCCCAGATTAGTCGCAGGTAGCGTGACCACGAAAAATGATGTCACTTATACTCGCCCAAGCCAAGTTACGCAACATAAGTCAAAGCTAGGCGCGTGACATGTCCATGCCAAAACGACGTAGGAAGACGTGACAGCCGGACGCTTCGCACCAACATATATTCAACCTAGTCACGTGACGCCAATCAAGCAACATGACACCAAAGAGCCACGCGGCGCGTACCCGCCAAAACCATGTAATACCTAGTCGCGTAATATGTGTTAGCACCAAAACCCAGTAACAGGCTCTCACGTAACATATACCTGGCAAAATCATGTAACGGCTTCTCCCGTGAGAAATTACACGACTTAGTCGAGCTCTAGAAGAATGATGAAGCTAGGTAGGTAAGAACATCCACTGTTATTTCGGCCTTGCACCAGTAGTGAGAGCTGCCGACATTCTATGTATATGTCTGAGTAGGCCAGGTAATCTTGGGCATTGATGAGCTGAGGTACCCCATTAGGAAAATACAGTGGAGATTTTGTTTATGTACGTGTCATCCCTGGGAGCGGAATACAGCACGGCAGGGAGTCGCAGCTATATTTTCATTGCACGGTGACTTCATTTCCTTTCACGGAGCTGGTTCTGACGGAAGTACGTAAAAGTTCGAGTTCGTCGGAAATGAGACGTACTATCTAAAACACCCTGCTAGACATTTCGGTATCCTCTTTGGCCTACGCGATAACTGCTAAGTCTAAAATTAATTTAATCTGTGACGCACACTTCCAAGCTCTGCAGCATGTTGTGTTGCCTATTCCGTGGTGAGCAGTTACTGAATATTGACGGTAATTGCTGATTGTAACGGAATAAGAGATTTGTTTATTGCCGTTAGTCATTCAGGCTTATACTATCAAAACGTACACATTCGTTTTTCTTGGTGGAAGCTTTTCTAGGCCAGCTATATTTGTCTTTGGTGCAAATGAAGCTTATCACTGGAAAATAATTGCGGAATATTACGCCTTCACCTGTATGCTGCCTCTGATATAACTAGATAATTATTTTACAGATTAGAGCGAAAGCTGTGCTACTGCATGCCTCTCAAGATTATCGCTCTGGCGACGCGTCCTTGACTTGCCAGAGGTCCAGATCGCAAGTTAGTGACAACACGTCACGCAATTCGCTCTGCCACCACGTTACAGGGTGAGCGTATAACGGCTGCTTGCTGCGCGATGAACATTCCCTACTGCTTAGCCATGGCAATCTCGCCTTAACCTCCTCGAAGACAAAACATATCTGTCGACGCTCCGCTGAACAGGCTTCCATTGCTGGCCTCTCGGCTGCGAAACAACCTCGGTACAGAGCGCCAACTTCGGCGCCCCATTCGTCGTCTTGCATATAGGCGCTGGTGCGCGATTTCCCGTCGGAGTGTGAGCTTCAGCACAAGAGACAGGTCGAATCCAAGCGTCCACTACGTAAAGCTAGTCGGCAGGCTGCGAAATCTCGAGCAGAGGCAAAGTTACCTACTGAAAGGCCGGAGCAAAGGGATCGGGCCAGATAAACGTGTCACACAGACGCCCAACATACATCTCGTACGTGAAAAGTATGCTTAAATAAAAAGTTGACTTCAGCACGGTTTTAAGCCAATAACATTTATGATTTTGCGACCAGGAGATTTATATTAACTCTAAGGAAAAGGCCCTCATCAGCCGCATGACATCAACATGACGTCAGTCCTACCAAAGCCACTCTGGGTATATTCGCTATGAAACACTTTTTTACCCGTTTTAATGGTATACATCAAAGTATTTTTCGTACTTCATTTTTCTGCATAAATATGTATGCTTTTCTGAACGAATTCACCACCCTTTAGCACTGCCGAAAATTATACTGGGATATTTATATACAATAATAAGTCTGATAATAACCTCATGATGAAGCCGCCACAATCCATGACAGTTTACGAAGAAGGCGGTAAGTGGTGTTCTTGGTTTCGAGCACGTTGCTATAGTTGCATAACTGAAGAAATCATGAATAAATTTTTTCTCCACTCTTGACGAAAACAAGCAGGATGGTCATTGAAGTAGGTGTGCGGCTTTATTTAGCTCCTCAATAAGTCATGTATGGTACGATGCTCTTGATATTTCGCCTTAACACTTATGCGTCGTTATGTAAAGCAATAGCGTATTATCAAGGTATGTAGGTAAGTGAGGTCCTACCCGACAAAGGACAATTATTCTGTTCCCAGCAGGCTTGGTCTGAGGCAAAGAAATGCCTCAGTTGTTCTTTTTCTGTTTTTTTTTTGCTAGCACCTAATAATTTCCATCCAAAGCATACATTTTTTTCTCGTAGGCTTTGAGATAATGGTGCCTGCACAGACACAGCCCCCTTTAGCTGTGTTTCACATAAAATAATTAACCTGTGCATACAGTCGCCGATTTTCTTAACCTGAACGTGAGAGCGTCGACCGCTGAGTCGACAAGCCCCGCACAACGAAGCGCCGCGGCGAAATGAACGAGAATGCGTGTATGGATGTTAGGCACGTCCCCTGTCAATAATGAAGAGTCGTGACCTTTGGTTAGGTAGTTCAGGGAACCACACACCAGCCCCACTTCTTCGGAGCAATGTTATCGCCATCCTTTATTTCTTTTCTGAACGCTGCCAAGTTATAAAGAAAAGATTAAGTGCGCTTGCACGTCGGAATTTCGAATTTTTTATCAGCGCGTTGATACTGCAGATCGAAACGCAATAAAGAACAGAAAAGCAAGTTGAGTTGACATCGTTTGACATCACAGACTGTCAGACGAAAGCTGCACCGGACTGTTCACTGCGCGCTCGCGCGTATGCTCGTTAATTTTATCGCTGCGCTCCGTTCGCTGATCAATTTGGCGGACGAAGATCGCGTGTTCCGGTGGAAGAAATGGGCAACTGTACGGTATATGAAGTCAAATATGTAACTGTGATGCTTTCCAAGGATAGGAAATAATCCCCTGAATGTTTTTCGGTGGGTGGTAATCATGATGTTCTGAAGTGGTTTACACTGTTCAATGAAATAATTTTCCGGCGCAGTCCAATCCGGTATCTACAAGCGCCGTCGCGCCGGCCTACGCTGTCCCTACATTAGGTTTTTACGCTTGGTTTCTGCTGAATTGCCATCTCTCTATATAAGCAAATAAACAAAAGACGGACGAAATATCTTCTTTAGCTTCGTGGCCTGAGCGCGCCTCGCCTGCTGAAGGCACAGTACCCTTGGGAAACGCTTCATAAGTGGCGAAGAGGAGTAATAATAATCCTCGGGAATACTACTAGCAGACAAACGTGCTACGCCTAATGACGGGGCAGTCCATCAACAGCGGGCCACCTTGAACCTGCCTCAACGTCAAAAGATGGTGCTCTAGGAATGCGCACGAGTTTGCTTTGAAGGAGGAGACATACTTTGACGCAAGTGGCGTGGGCGAATCAGCAAGAAAGCTTATTTTCCGGTAGCAGGATTAAGCGCCCGAACCGTTCAAACGTCAGCAGGAAACGTGCAACCAATACTCTTCGTTTGGTGCAGTAAAAAGACGGTGCGTATCTTGGATATTTCAGTGTAGGGATAGTGCATAAACATGCCCTCTTTTCTTCATCCGGTATCGCTTTACTGGAGTTTATGCATTTACGGAAAGCTGGAAATCCTAAGTACAATACGCGAAGGAACTCTGCGGAAGAGATGTCACATGCAAGACCAAGAGCCCACTGCAGGCAAAAAGATGGCTCGGAAAAATTACGAATTATGTTATGCAGCGCTGAACCAATGACACTCCCAGGTCAATGCGTAACAAACGATAATGAAATATAAAAGTCGGGCCTAAAATTATCCGCTTCGACCACCAGAGAAAAGAAACATACGAAGTTGAGCGTTTCTTAAGCAGCAGTCTCAACATTAAAAATTTAGAACGGAGCAATGCACTGCATTTCTCCTTTGAGGTAGCGAGTTTTTCGTTTCAGTAAGCTTTGCACATCGCCAGCACTGAAGGCGAACAAGAGTAGACGAACACTTCTCTCCGACCCCTAAATTTCTCGTTGTAGCCAACGACTGCATGCGCTCAGTTGTCCGTGATAGCCTATACAGCACACGACTTCTCGAAGCAATCCTCGCAAGCGCTGCGCATTTCAGGCACGCTAGAAAGATTTCAGTGCTACATTTCAGCTATGCAGGATGCAATAATAAGACGAAGCCCATCTAGTTCGGCATGTGGTTAAGAAAATGTCGATGATTACCTTGCTTTCCTGACGAGGTATGTCCGATTTCAATTGTAGAAACGAAGGTCGGAGGTGTGAGATTTTCGCACTGATATTTAAAAATTACCTCATTGAGTTTATAGAGCTGAAAATTCGGCTTGAACAGGACCTACGGTTGAGGCCCATGCACAATTCAGTAAGGCAGCTTATAGGATTTTTTTTTTGCCTTTCACCCACTCTTTTTGGAAAATGTCGCTACATTTCCAGAATTTGAACCAGATTTGTGGTAGTCAAGACCAACTTCACAAAGACACGTTCCCGCTAGTCTTTATTACGAGCGTCAACCTTATATCGCTCAGGGCCACTGAGGTTGAAGAGGATCGCTCAAACAAAGAAAGGGTAGTGGTGAGAAAGAACTATGTGGGGGATGCTGTATATATTTAACCTGCCGCATTATAACGTCCATGGCATACCACTACTACGCTGACGTTTGTCCCACGCCTGAAAAAACCTCGGTGCCAAATCCTAAGAAAAAAGAAGCGCATGCTCACGGAACTTTTATTCTAGCATTCCCATTGTACTAGAAGATATCACACAGAGTATTTTTTTCTTGTTTTTACGTGTAATATTGCCTATAGCCTTTTAGCTTTGTATGTACGAAAACGGATGGGGTAGGACTCTGCCTAAACATCGGAAAACGAGCTTCACCAATATGTCAATAATCACAAAATTGGCCTATTTACATTTCCTTAACCCTTTCAGCCCTGGATTTTTTATTTTCAGTGCAGAATTTATTCAATGCGATTTTTCGTGCGTCTAAGGGCTAAATAACATCCCTTTCAAATATGAACCTTGTGGGCAATATATTGAGCGAGTTAGCACTATGGTGTCAAAATCCTACATCAGGGCTCAATGGCTGTAAAATGACACACGTTGGTGTTATATGACCATAGTGGTATGAGGGCCTATTTGAGGCATATATTTGCTACATGGACGCGTTTAACACTGTGAAGCGTCTCCTTGGTAATTACGGACACAAATGGACCATGGGTCCCAGCCATGGTTACAGACCCTGGGTCAGGTAAGGGGTGGGGGCGGTAACCAGCGCGTATGAGCATATGAATGCCTGTGTGTATGTGTGCACGTTCCATAAAGCCGAGTGAACATGGATGGATGCAAGAAAACATCAAAAAGATTCATCCTTCCCTCTTGCGCGCCTTTGAAACGGTAGTTGCCCTTGCCGCATGTCACCGCATTGAAATCTAATGGAACACTTCGTAAACATTCTCTAGGAAAACTGTCACTGTATAATAAATATTTTTCATCCACTGTAGTCAAATACCGTGCTTATAATCACAACCCGCTCTTTCTTCCACGGTGATGGTCAAACAAAGACGCGTGGCCTCCTTATCTTTATCCCGTTCACCTTTTACATCGAGCATACTTCCCTTACCGACCTTCTGAAGCAGTGCGCTAGCGGCTACATTGGCTTATCTGGAGATATTTTCATTTTGATGTTCTTTGTGAAACAACACTATTGGCACGAACATACATGCGATGAAACAGACGCAGCGAACAAAAAACAGCGCGCTTCTCGTAACTCTATGGGTTTCATTCGCAACCGTTGAGCCCTGACGGTGTCAAAATCGCACATATGGAAAACGAGGCTTTACCAAAAATTGGTGCTAACCATAACAAAACTTCAGGCGGCTGTGCACTAAGGCAGTTATAGTAAACAGCGTATAAAAATTGGAGTGCGTACATCCCTATATTTATTGAGAAAGAACAATTCCAATTCAGATCTCACGTGGCGCATCGCGTGCAAGTGTTTCGCGGCGGCATTTTCTTCTTCCTTGCTGTCCACATAAAAACACGCATCAGGTAATCATGTGGATGGCAGTAGGGATTCCTAAATGTCATCTTGTCACTAAAATAGACAGTTGTAGTTCTGTTTTCAAGGCCCCTTAACGAACATTTTCTTGTGGTGTCAAATGACACCACCAGGGCTGAAAGGGTTAAGACAAAATAAAGTGAGCTCGCATTTCAAGGGAAAAGAGATGTTTTTCGGCATCAAGATATGTTGACGAGCTAGGTTTCAGACATTTAGTACACTCGAAAGCTGTCAGAACTGTGCCGGTCATCATCGAACAAACCTACAAGCTTATGAAAGGTCCTACCCCAAGTCGTTTTTCAAAATGAGGCTGGACTGAGTGTGCGCACATCAAAGTTGCCTGAGTTAAAGCACATATTTTTTAGTATTTTCGTCTTTGGGTTTTTGTAAAGACGGTGCTGTAACAAACGTTCCTTATTATTTCTAAGTTTCCGTAGGTATAAGTGCATTTCCGCAAGCGTGTACTCGTATGTAAGTTTGTAGTAGCAGTCAGATGTGTTATTTTTTTCCATAATAATTGTTAATTTAAACCTCTGTTCCCTGTCTGCTTTCCTGTCGCTAAACCAATGGAGAAAAATAATTGCTTGGTGGTTATCCTAGAGACTATGTTTATCGTGCTCACAGGCCACTACTCACTTGTCGGTGCAGACAGTGCGTGTTGTTAATTCACCCCTAACTATTGTTCGCATACACGGCAACATTTGAAACAAAATTGGCCGCGTATCTCCGTGCTTCGCTGCAAATATCGTCGAAATGCCATAGTCTTCTACCGGCCGTACTACATGAGTGCCGGTTAATCTGCGGTTCGGCACGAGCTTCGGGCGTCTGTTCAGCCGGCGCGTACACTCCCTTAGCCTCTCGGTCAGTGACAATTCGCGCATCGCGCACCTCGTCTGTTTCCTGTTGCCTCCGGGCGCGCCTCGATTCACGATCTTTCGCTAGCCGCTGGGCTCGTTGCTCTGACGTTTCCTGGGCACGCTTGAGACGACGGGCATCGGCATGCCGGCGCTTCTCCGCTGCAATGCGCTCGTCGGTCTTTTCCTGCGTTGTCTGGGCATGTCCCGTAGAGTGTGTTCTATATCATGAGACGGCCATTTATGTTTTGCCTTGCCTCAGACAGCGCCCCGTCTATGTTGAATCGGCCGCATGTGGCTAGCATTGATGAAATGGAGGCAGCGCTGCGTGAGATATGGACGCCATCTGACCATGATATCGGGAAACGCAAGAAGCTTGGGTAGTACGCAGAGCTACTGGTAGGTGGCAGCGCCGTGTCGTTTTACCGAAGCGTAGGAAACGTCCGCTTTTTCGTTCATTGCGTCGCATTTTTAGCGCATCCTAACAAGCACTAGGGTCTTTAGAATTACGCATGTATATATTTTCTACTAAAAGAACGCGCCATCTGATACTTACGTATTGATGTTGCGCCTCAGATATGTGTAATATTTGCTTTTTGGTCGACTGTGTTCACAAGTATGAACGCCGCTACCAGTTCAAGATGGGTGATCGTTTTGGAAGGGGTTAAGCTTTCGCCATTCTACTGAACCGAAAAGCAGGACAGACACACACACAGACAGACCCAAATTTCTGCGTTGAAGTACCCCAAGAAAGACTATCGTCTTTAAAAATGCGGCAGATAACAATATTATCTAGCACAGCAGCTCCTGAGCTTGGACCGATTGGGCGGAGTGCTACAATGCACCACGCGGGCAACCGTGGAGGGCGACTACCCACACGACTTCAACAATGCACTCACGTGTGCCCTGGAGTCGACGGTCTCTGGAAAGTGCAGTCGCCATTTTCAGACGCACCTGCTCTTTCCCTTTCGTGCGTATCCGAAGATGCAGGTGGCCTCCTTTAGAACGAAGGCGAAGCCGAAGGCTTGTCCACCATTTGCTCCACCTGCGCCATCAGTAACCAGTCCAGTCACTTCATGGCAACATATGCGCAACATAGTAGAAAGCGACAGAGACCACACCTCCCGCTAAGTCGCATTTTCTGCTGGTATAAAATATCGTGGTATACAAGAAGCAGTCGAACGCAGTCGACGCCATCAGTTAGACAGCCAACCTGCCAGGAACACTGCATCAGAATAATATCCCACGGTGCATGTTAACCCGAGAAAGGGTGGTCCTTGTCATGGATGCTCAAATCAAATAAGACGGACACCACGCATTCTGAGGTGATTTGTCTGTATATAAAGCGCACAACACGTAACCTGTAGCCATCCTTCAGCAAATTTTATTGAGCAAGTTTAACGGCGAATTGTTTTTGCCTAACAGGTGTCGTAGGCGTGTGCTAAAACACCAATGTGGGAGCCGGCACCTGATGTGGTCGCAGTTTGACCCGATCATGTGTGAGTGCTAGCGCGTTTCAATCTGGCGGCGCAATGCTTTGGCAGTCTCTGCAAAGCTATTCCAAATGGGATAAATATTGTCTGTTTTATAATTTAAACTCGGCGTCCTACCCAAAGATGACAAGAGTCTTTACCACTAGAATGCACACCCATGCTGCCCAGATGTGAATATAGGTGAAGCATTGGAATGGCTTGTATTTTCTGCTAAAGAGTGAAGAAAAAGAAGGAAGTGAGGTAGAACGAAGGAACGTTTAAATGGTAAAGGAAGAAACTGACTTTAATGCTGGTGCAAGGGCTTCAAACCAGGTCCCAACCTCCCCAAGGCAAGCCTTAATTTTCGGTAGATTCTTTTTCTTTATTCGTATCACCACTCCAGTTAAAACAACATAGTTCTCCATCCGATACACTGCCTCCTTTTTAAGCAGCGAAAAAGTACTGCGAGTGCTCACTGCTGAAGTTTATCGGTATGCAGCTGCTGCAGCAGCTTGTGCCTGTGTTACAGAGATGTAAACAAAATGTCTGCATTAGTCCGTGGAATACTAGTCATACGCAGTGGGCATGATGAGCGGCAGACGTGCTAGATGTGTCGTTCTTAGTGGACTCTTTTTCCACCAAGCACCGCAGGTGATGTTAAGAGCAAGGGCAGGTGTTGAAAGAGTCATTGCGCTATACAGGTTGCCTAAATAGGCGGCAGCTCATTATTTCTGCCTTCCACATGACGTAGGCGGTACCTTTATATTCTCGCCGGCGATCAAAACGCATAGGTGTGATGGCTACATCACAATTATTGCGGAAAGGTTACTGCAAAATTATTCGGGGGGTTGCTATTTCATATATTAGGTAACATTGCATATGTGATATTCGTAGGCCATTCGAAAATGGAGTGTTCGAAATTTTCGTATACCCGAAGTGATTTAGTATTCCCAGAGCACGGCTATGAGTTCCATTCATAGTACCGGAAATGACAAATCTGCGCTTACCCTAAGTATCGAGATCGGCGACGGCTACACCAGTAAGCATCATTAGGGCATGAGCGCATGGTAGAGGCCAATGACGAGCACGCCAGCACGTACGACTGGTCCCTGCATTCACGCGATATCGCGATTAGCATGTTCAACGATGGGCTTCTCAGCACTGTTAGTCATGTAGACAACAATACACACTATTAAAAGGGAAGCAACACAGCAGCCTTGCCATTCGCACGGGCTTCCTCAAGCAGGACTTCCACACGTGTTGCAGCGAACTGACTATGCAGAATAAATATTCGTTATTGTTATTTTTTAGTATTCGTTATAATTCGTCATCATTCATGGGTATCAGTAAAGTTGGGATCTGTAAAGCGAGTACACACGACATATTCCTGGGAGTAATAGATTTCGTGTTGATGATCGATCATGCTCTTTCGTTATTATCATGTCTTAGATAAGACATTCTAGTTTGAGTTTTATATTTCATATAAGTTTAGTATTCAAAGATGGGTATTAATATTCTATTCGTATCCCAAAAGGTTTTATGCGTAAGAACTTCAAATTTGCTTAAGACTTGCCGGTGTGCTAGTTAGGCTGGTTGGTCATAGTGACAAATGGACGTGTACAAAGAGTGAAGGGAGAACTAGGACGGAAAAAAATGATGAGTGTACCTTTTTTGTTCGTGTTGTCCCGCCACTCGCTGTGCGAGTTTGTCACCTTAATATTTGTTCAATGCATCTGGAAACGCAGTATCGCGGTATATTCTCAATAGTAGCAGCCCTGTTTCTCAAGCACATCTGTCAACTAGGATTGCTGAAGAACCAGATGACTTAAATTTTTACCAGACCGAAGGTTTAGTGCAGGTTTTGAATTGGGGGACGACGAAAAATGTGGGTGCCTAAATTGTTTAGCATGAGGGTCAAGGTGGGCTTCAAGGTGGAAGGAGCAAAAAATTGAAGCATCTTTTTTCACATAGAATACGGATATGAGACTGGCTGTGTTACACAGAACACGAGAATTTTTACAAAAGTGTATGCCTGTCGGCAGATCATGTTGCGTGAGGATGTGCGGCACATGGTGATAGGAAAATCCATTAGTGTCGCTGTTAGATGCAATGCAGATATGTGTCTTTACGCGGAATGAAACACTGTAGTGCCAAAAAATGAGTACCTTAATCAGGTTTTCTACATCTTTCGCCTCTCAATCTGATGGCCTTATGAATGTTTCCTATATAATCTTTCGCAGACCCGGAACCGGATTACGTGACGAGGGTCGAGTACACGGATCCAGACACATATTTCTGCAGCGTATTTACAGTATATTTCCTGGAAGATGAGATTACTGACGGTAATGAATTATCATTTTTGTTATTTTAGAAATACAGGAACTCCTTCTCTTTGCGATACGTTCCACAAATTCTATTTAGTTATTAACATTTATGTTTCTATTATACATATTGCATGTGATCATCTACCACACAATGGAAACACTAATATTCGGCATCAAATAGTTATTCTCACAAGGAGCAATACACTGACATCTTCTAAATGATAAACCATTGAGTTGAAACCAGTTCATAAGAAGAATGCCTTAAGTCTTTGAATCAATTTAGTTTACCAAAGTGTAGAACCGCTACCACAATGCTCAGTCACTAAATCAATCGATTATTAATAATTAAATATATCTTTTCATAAACAGCGTTGTTTCCACAAAAACAAGTACAATGGTGAAAAAGTGGAGACGGTGGAAAAGCTGCCGGTTCTGCAGCTTGACTAAGCACCATCCACCCTCTAGCAGCAATGACAGGATAAATGTACAAAAGAAACGAACAATACATTCAATAAGCTGGAAAAGCAAATTAAAAACACGTTAAACGAACAGGTAAATTCATAATCAAAAGAAACATAAGGAATATGTACTCGTACGGAAATTAATGTGAGACATATATGGTCACAAATTTTTCATACTAGAAGATCAGAATACAGATATTACGGTTTCTTGGTAAGCTTAACGAAATCATATCTACTGTAAAAAGCATAAAAAGGAACACATGTGCACTCATAGAAAAGTCTAATTACATTGGCTGTGTTTAACGGGTCAATATAAACGTTCTGTTTCTGCTAAGCGTTCTGATTCGATGGCAACCTGTTTCTAAACTTCTGTGTCCCGTAAATAGTGGGCAATAATGGAGTTTTGCAGGAAGGTTTATACCAATGGAAGGAAACATTCTCAGAATGTGCAAGATTTGCAAGTGCCAGAAATGTTAAGCTTCCCCCAATTTGCACTAATGTAAGGCTATAGTAACCTCGGTTTGTATAAGTCGTTCGCCATAAAAGATTTTAGTTTACATAAAAATTTCCGTGGAGTGATTTAGGCATGGTATCACCTCTATTGCTGTGATCATTCTTTTCTGTGGTATTGCCAACTTATTTAAGTTTGTTAATGAGGAGTTTACCCCTAACCATTCACAGTACTTTAGGTGGGAATGGAAGAGAGCTTGATAAATAAGGCGGTTTATGGTAAGGCGCAAGAGACAACAACAACGGTTTATAGCGCCAACCGCACACCTCAGCTTTAGGTTAATCTGTTCTATTTGTTCATTCCAGGATATGCGTTCACTAAAAATGATTCGAAGCGTCTTAAACGATTTGTATATTATAATTTTGTAGGGAATTAAGATAATATAGTTAGGTAACTCAATGTTGGTGAGAAGGGCTCCAAAAAGAACCCATATTTTGTGTCATTTAGAAACAAATTGTTTTTAATAGACAGGTGGCAAAGTTTAAAACAGTTGCTAGCTGCTAACACCTCAAGAGTACTTCAAGTTATCCCACTAAGGAATAGCCTACAGTCATCAGCATACATTATGAATTTACAATCTTTATCAATATTTATTATGCCATTGATGTAGTACAAGAATAATGCAGGCCATAGGGTGTTGCCATATGACACACTTGGTTTAATACGTTGTATGCGCGATTTAAAGTCGCTTATATTAACGTACTGAGACCGCTCGCTCAGATATGACTGCATGAAATGAGCGGGATTCCCCCAAAATCAAGAGGATTGTAATTTCTTCAATAATAATTCATGACATACGCTATCAAATGCTGTACTAAAAACTAATTATAATGGAAGTGTCAGAACCCTGTTTTAAATAATCCGTAATGTGATTTATGCTAACAGTGCGCTCTCGGTTGAGCGTGTCTTTCTGAAGCCATATTGAAATTCGGTAATAAGATTGTACCATCTCGAGAAGATATCACTTCCGTCGTTTGTTCTTTCAATGCATTACGAGAAAGTAGGAAGCATGCATTCGGGGCAGTAAGTGCTTAAGTTATTTTAATCTCCTGTTCTGTTTATAGTATCAACTTTGGCTTCCCGTGGCAGGGTTTGCACAGCAAAGCTCTACTCGCATGCTCGACACTAGATAAGCACCACCTCCAGCAGCATCTATTACGCAAGCAACACCACAACCCATAGCTGACCGTTCTCTTGTAGTTTGTATCTTATGGACCCACAAGGCGACTGCGCGAAAAAAGAAGCGCCAGCAAAGGAGCTGCAGTTGCCTCCAGCACTGCTACCACGGACGAGTACACCGAGTCCACTCGGAGGCACCGCTTTCTCTAGCTCGAGGTTCACACCAAGCTGAGCGAAATCGCCGAGGCGCAGCGCACTTTATAGCTAGAAATGATGTTGGGCACTAGACCGGGACTAGAGTGAGGTGTTAGCACCATGGAAAGTCTCGTCATCCATTACCATAGACAACAGGGGGAGAAAGTCGCTCATCCCGACGCTATCAGAGAAGCACTGAAAATCTATACGATTCCACGGAACGTTCAGCCAAGACACAACTGGACTAGAAGAGTACCCAGGTCTAGGGGTCTCTCCGAAACCCACGGAGATGAAATGGGCAGACAGTATGGGGACCCCGTCGAATACGAAGAACGCTCACGATTTGTTGTCATGGTGGTCAATTAGAGACACAAAATAAGAATATCGGTGAGTGTAACGCAAAGCGTGCAGAAGTGTCAGTGGTACTAGCCCTCGAGGAACTATCGTGCACGACGCATCCCTGTGAATCTACACAAGCAGTGGGATACATTGCCAAAGGACGTGTCTCACGACGTTTTAACTGAAGAATCCTGTGAAATATCGAATCCCAGCGGGAGGTAACATTTCGCACTAGAATGCAGTGGTTTCTTCCGCACATAGGACAGCATGAAAGTACGCTTGGCGAGCTACACTTAAATTACCAATGCCCTCAGCCTGGTCCACTAAAGCTTCCCTCTGCCCAGCGGCAAGCCGGATAGGGCACAGGCGGCAGCCTCCAGGCAAGTGGAGACGCGCATTTACGCTATCTCGGCATTGTGGACTCTACCCTTGTAGATACCCGACCAATGTATGAAAGGTTTGCCGCATTCGGCTACTAAAGGTAGCGCACATGCTCCAGGGCTTCAACGAAAACATTCACGGAGCTGAGTCCGCAGCCCTCCCGCTGCGGTGAACCGCTCCCTTCCGCAGCCCTAGCATTAACGAACAACTCCAGGCCGTCCGGCAGGACCGCGAAGGGGCGAGGGATAAGACCTCGACGTTTTCATGTGAGAAAACCGAAGGCCCGATTGGGGAGTTCTCTGCAGAAATGGCAGTAAAGCTCTTATCAACCAATACTTTTGATGCCCTTCGTGGTCGCCTTATCAAACGAAGTATATGCCACGCTTGGCAGTTTTAAATAGAGAATGTTAGTAGCAGACATGATGGAGCGTCATGCAACAGGACCCTTTTCTGTGTGAAAAGACGTTTCCTCGGTGTGGAGATTTAGAATATAAGTCGAACCGTTCCCCCTCTACGGGCAGGTGTTCGAATATGCGCTCTACAAAAACTGCATGCAAACTTGGCAGTGGCGATCTTCTCTGGTGCGATTACGACCGCTAATTAGGTACCTTAAGTGAGCGCCAAATGAGCTTTACATTGGATACTGTGAACGCAGAAGAAAAAACGCGAAGCACAAGGCGTATAAATTAACGAAATATGTGAAGGTCGTATATGAGTGGGGGTGCATGACATTAAATACTTTTCGAGTGTGCAGAAGTAGTACCATCACAGCAAGTGAATGCCGTCAATAATTCAATACAAGTTCTGCGGTCTTAATCGTACCCCAGCACTATAAAACATTTACGCTGTGAATAAACCTTATGTCAAAAGTTCTTTATTCATGTATTGTGGTGTGCAAGCGCAATTGCCTAGCACTAGTACTATGAATGACGTTTATTTCCTTCTTTCTTCTTCGTTATTTTTGAATACACCATGGCTATAATACCTTAACAAAACGTCCAGTTGTTTGAATTTTTAAAAAGAATAAGCGAACTTTAGCAGTGTGATGTAATTGACGCCATAATATTCTCAATGATTACATGTCTCGCAGATTTTCATAAGTGTCAAATGTGGCTTAGAGACAGCGCCGTTACCAGTGGGCCCTCGACAAGTTGCCAGCAATACTTCAACAGAAGGTGCACCGCAACACAGTATGAGCCCTTTATGCAGCAATGTAAAAATAAAGGCATGGAAGACATAGTAATTGATTGAGGATGTCTTCACGTATGACAATTAAAGTAATAGGTATGAAGATTTCTGTGTTCTTCTATTCAAGAAAACTGCAGCCATGAATTTTTCCGTTTATCGTGCTCTCATATAGAAAAATTATATCATGAAGGGAAACCGGAGTAAGCAACATTCCTCACTAGCAACATATTGAAATGTATACACGGCATCTTCTAAACTAATGATGCCTGCAATATTCTTAATATTAGACATCCTTACAGAGTAGACAACTGCGTTAGGCCGCCTAAAGAGGTCTCCAGCAACTTTGGGACATTTTCAAAGCGGTACCTGGCTCGAGAAGCCGGATACAGATCGCGTCGTAGTTCACTAGTAATGAAGAAAGCCAGGACTAACTAAAATTTTCAAACCATCGACTATCAAGCTGTCTTTTATGCAATATGTATCGTAACGTTCGTGATGTAGCCAGAAATAGAAAAACAATCCATGAATTTCAACATTTAATAATGAACACACTTTTGCTGCTGAAGAAGTTGTGTTGTACAAATGTCAAAGCAAGTCTCGCTTGGTCAATAATAAAAGGGATGCTTTGTTACTCAAATAGTGACGTGTTAACTATAATTTTACGCTATTCTGCAAAAAACGTATTTGCCTTCCCGTAGTGCGCATTAAAGGGGTCCTGAGCCACCGCTCGGTCTTGGTTTTGAAAACGGCTGGGTGTGTATTGAATGCCTCTCAGAAATTCACAGCCGAAAGAATTTTTCAAAACGGTTTGTTAGGAGCGAAGATATTGCGACCGGAAAACTTCCCTTTCCAGTCCTGTCTCAACTCTGCGGAATAGAGGGTACAGAGCTCCCTAGGGCGGTGTCAAAGGAGGTGCCCCGCCCACCGCTTTACGTCACCAGACTACAGCGACGTGTCAGAGTGGCTGAAGAAAAGCGCGCGACTACCGGGGACTGTTTCTTCGCAGCGCGCTTGTGGCCGCCTGCTCGCTTCGCGCCTGGTCTCGGTCGCGTGCCCTCGCGATCACCGCATTCTTTTTTTTTTCGGTCCTCCGAAGCTTTGTTTTCGTTCATCACATACGTTTAGGCTCGCAGGTGTGAGCGTTTACTTTGTCAGTGCGCTGCTTGTCGTCGATATTGCGCATAACGCTGCGTCAGGACAAACAGCGCAACAACCAACGCTGTTCCACCTTGTCCTGCTTAACCCCAAGTTAATTGTTGATTAGTGATTGTAGACGGGATAATCATGCTGTAGGGCTCGAACTGTGACTCGAAAGGAAGACCTTCACAACTAGGACCCCGGCCGACAGGTTAATGTGGAATAAGGTGCGTTGACATGAGGTAAGATGGATCGATTAATTTAATGTGTGAATACACTAGTTCAATTTTAACAGTGAATCTGTTTAAGCTATTGTTGAAAATGGGAAATCTGCCGAAAACTCCGCTAAGCTATGTAATGCTAGCATAACACTACCACGCTGTAGTAAAGACAAAGCTCCCTAGGACTAGTTAGGTAAGGCTGTCTCATTCAATAGAGCCTAATTAAGATTCCTAGGACTAGTTAGGTAAGGCTAAGTCTAATTCAAACGAGCTTAATTAGGAATAATTAATTGAAGCCTAGTTCAGACAGCACTAATCCAACTAAGCCAAACCATGGCAAACTGAACTAATTCAACCTGAATTGAGCTATGACAAGTAAGTAACACCTAATTAAGCTGATACTAATGATTTATAATAATTAAGCAATGATACCAATAAACCATGTCTAATTAAGGTAAATCTAATTATGCGAAGCCTAATTTAGCTGATATTACAAATCTAGTGTAAGCAAGCTTCTAATTAGACTGTCTAATTAAATAGCACTAATTAAATAAAGCATAGCTAGGTTATTACCAGTTAAGTCACACCTAAGCTAGCACTTATTAATCGAAGGTAAATTATGCTATGACTTCAAGGTCAAGCCTCATTAAGTTGGGACTAAACATTTCAGGACTAATTAAGCTAACACTGATTAAATCAGGCCTATTTCAGGTAGTATTCATCGAGCGATACCTAATTAAGATAATATGTCAAAGAACAGCGTAACTAGGCCGGTACTAATTATGCCATGTATAATTAAGATATGACTAATTACGCCAAGCATAATTATATCACACTAATGAAGACCAGCGTATTAAACAATGTATCATTAGGTATAAGTTAATTAGACCAAGTCTAACTAGTGTAACACTAATTAGGTCCTGACTAATTATGTTAAGACTAAGTCAAGTCTCAATAAGCTCAGATTATTATGTTACGCCAAATTAAGCCAAGCATTACAGACGTAATGATTTCATTCGAAATTAATTTACCTTAGTCAACCCTAATCTGCTGTAATCCTTAATTCACCCTAATCTAAGTCTAGCCGTAATCCGCTCTATAATATGCCATAGTCCACCTTAATGCACCTTAGTCTGTATTAATCCACCCTAATGCGCCTTAATGAGCTCTAATCCACCCAAGTACACCCTAATCAGACCAAGTCCTTTAATCTACCTTATAGAAGAAATATTTTGGGTTCGACTCCAGCCATGTTACTGAGTATGAGTACTAGAAAGTGACCATTGGAGTACCCTAGGGAATAAACCCATCTACAATCACTGATGAATTAAAGTTTGGGATTAATTTGTGATTTATTACAGGCTGCAGGCATGCATTTGCTGGCTTCTTGGAAAACTATATTTATGGTGACTTTTGCAACGCACCGTTCGCGTCCACGCCGAGGTAGTTTACGGATGCCTTCCAATATCATTTATGAGGCTTGCGCATTAACAAATATATTTTTACATATTTGCAGCAACTACTTTGCCTATATAGGTACTCACAACGCAAGGAAAAGCGAGCGCACGGCACGCACGGCATGCACGCGCTTATGGTTTTAAAAAAGGCGCGCTGCGAAGGGCCCGCACACAGCCGAGGCGGGCGTGTCTGCCATCGGCCAATAGCAGCGACGCTCCTTGTAAATGCTCTATGACGAAACAGAGCATATTAAAGGAGCGTGAGGAGAAGCCGCTTTTTGAGTTCAGGGCTCCTGAAGAAGTGGAAGCTTTGTGCTCGGCTTGTGAACGCTACGCTTCGCGGATGACTACAGCATTTGGCTGAGATGTTCGTTACAGCGTAGGCAAGCCGTAGAATATGTTTTTTCACCAAGCCCGGAGGGTGGTTCAGGACCCCTTTAAAGCCATCTCAGCACCCTTCACGCCGGCAGGCCTCGGTATCGATATGGTGGCGCCATGTCACTCTTGAGGCCTCGGTAGGACTTCCGTGGTCGGTAGTCACACAAACGAGGTGTTACTGAACTCATTTAGCTGTAGATTTGACTACACCACAGCTAAACGAAACGAGTTGAGTAACGGCCTACTTCGGGGCTGAAGCAGACACAGTCAAGACCATAGCTGCCTCGTTACAGAGTGGTTCGAATAACTTATTGTTGGAATGGCTTAGTAATGTTGTAGCACCGCGAATCACGCAATTAAATAGACCGTTTCAACGATCCATTAAAGTCTGCTGTGGTTTCTTCTCACTTACGCTCTGCTATAGCGAAATGAAGCACCTAGTGTCAACCAATCAAGGCAGGGCGCAGCTCGTGCTTCTAGAGAATGAAATGTAGTGGCAAATCTGCACGTGTATTGACTTAGGCTATGCCCATGTTCCAATCAAGACACAGCAGCTTGACTGCCGTTACCAGTGTTCGCCAGCCGGCTTCTTCCTATTTCAAGCTTCTGAATGAACCCATGAGCTCTATGTGCCGCATGCACATGAAGGAAAGCTGCCGCAAAAAGCAATAACAATTTTCGTGCCGTGTGATAACGACAAAGACTCTCGTGTACCACCGCGCCTTGGAGAAGCTTATACATCATTATTAATTTGTATATATATTGAAATAACTGCATTGCCCCAAAACAGATGTCGTTTTTGCGACATCTATCTGTCGCGGACAACATGGACGCAAATAGTCTACAGAACGCTGTTTTTGCTGTCTCACACAGAAACTCCCTACAGCGAATGACTGATAACTGAAGTATTCAATATTGATCTGCTCTAACAAGCTGGTTAGTTCTCATTACTTTTTTTGAAGTACTTCAACGTTATGTTGTTAACAATGACCGCTATTGCCCATTTTGTCATGCTAATCCCTGCGCGCGACAAGAAGGGCTACATTACTTTAAAAACGAATACCAATGAAGCAACTTAAACTACAGGGCTTAAATGTTCGCCAGTTTACGTTTTCTACTGAGCTTGGCGATAACTTTGCCTAACTTCTGTTCATACACGTGTGCCTAATGCATTGCTGCTATTAATAACTGAAAACAAACTACAGCGGGACTTTTTTTCACTTTTCTGGCGGATATGCTCTGAGTACGGCATTCGCGATGACCGTAGGACGCAACAATTGTGCGGTGAGAGGTTCCTTCGGCAGTGAATCAGCGATTTCCTCAGCGAACAAATTGTTTTGCAGCACGAGAAAGGTGCGCCTGTTCATTATGAAGCCGTGTAGATCACATCGGTGCAATAATCACATCGGTGCAATGTCAAATTAACCTAACACAAAATCTTCCCCCAATAAATCCACAGAAACTGATTATTATGTCAAATAGAGAACGCATAGTTGTTTGGAGTAGGAACGATTGCACATTCGAAGCAGCATTTTCTCACCGCTCAATCTCCTTAATTCGCTGGGGTGTTTGCTGGCAAAAGCAAATAGTTTTACTCGGACAGTTTCGGCAGGTTTATTATAGTTTCTAAGTATGAATGACCAAACAAAGGCGTGAAAAAAGGCGCCGCTTGAAGAGGGTCATTGCCAGACAATTACATAATTGCATTACGAGCATCTGCATCCAGCTCAATCTCAACGGAACATTTTTTCATCAGAAGGGAAAAGAGGCAACTTCAAAGGCAGAACACATGCCGGCACAATGCACAGCGACCGACACACTGTCGAAAACTATCGTCCAGCGCTTACATATGAAAACCGACGACCGCAAAAGTTGTGCGTAGATGCTGCGCATGATGAATGAAGTCTTCTTTTTTTTTATTGCCAAATGGGCTCACCCTTAACGCATAGTTTATGGTGTGTTAGGTTAAATGTGTGCCGCAAGTCCTGTGTTGTATTATGAACTGAAGCAGTGTTTTGTGGTATCTGTTGTCGTGTATCCAATGGTCATAACTGGTCGAGGCACTGTATCGGAGACCGTCTTGTTTAAGGAGACGAGAGCGCTCCCGATGGAGTCCTTTGCATATCCGTATGAGATGGTGTGCATCTGCGTCCGTCACGGGAACAGAACAATACGGTCACCTATCACCAAGTGGTATGGTGCATCAGTTCCACGAAGAGATTACAGCCGGTGTAAGGGCCACCCCGGCCCGAAGTCTCCTAAGCACAGCTTGCTCCGCCCTAGTAAGGTGATGGGGGAGGGAGCAGACACACGGTGGGATAAGAGCACGTGTGTCCTGCCAGAGAAAGTTCTTATGAGCGCAAAGGGAGGTGAGGGGTGGGAGGGGAATGGATGGGGAATGTGGATCAGGAGGAAAGTGTGCCGCCTGGTCAGCAGCAATGTTTTGAGGGTTCGCAGCATGTCCTTGTACCCAGTATACCTTGACGCGCGTAATTGTGTGATTTAGGACGCGTGTGGCTTCGCGGAATTCCATTGCCTTGTGCGGTTTTTGAAGTTTTTGTATAGCCGCTGTAGATTCGGTGAATATATCTAGGCGCTCAAGTGTAGGTAGCTTGGCGATGGCGTCTTTCAGGGCGTTATGAATGGCTTGAAGTTCCATTACCAGAGCACAAGCTTCCTTAGATGTATAGTGTTGGTGACCACTGATGAAGGAATGCGTAGAACTGAGGAAGGACGTCGTACCGCCGTCAGGTAGAATAGCAGAATCTGTATATACTGTGCAAGTATCAGCGCATGTAGAATCCACTGCCTTGCTCGCACCAGTATTTCTGGCGTTGCTTCGCCGTAACCTCGTTGTTTTATTAGTCGTGATGTGAGTAAATTCCCAGGGAGGAACTGGTTCATTCGCGTTTTCTATTCGAGAGCCACGCTGAAGATGTGCGTGCAATGCGGCGACAACCGGAACCAGCTGCTTTTTTATTTCACGTGCTTGTTCGCGCTGCGACATCAGTTCTGCAATTGTGCTCAGCTGAGCATGTTCCTGCAGAATTGACACTGGTGTTATTCGAGGTTGCGAAGTAATGGTGCGCATAGCATCACGATGTATTGTCTCCAATTGTGCCAACTGAGCCAAAGTGATACATTGAAATTGCCCTTGGTACAAAATCCGTGGCTGCAAGACTGCACGTACGATTCGTCGAGCTACGTCAGTACGAGCTCCAGCTGATTTTGAAGCAATGCGTTGAATGAGATGGAGCGTTTGTGTGGAACTCTGTGTAATTTTGCGGCGCCAGTGTGCAGCAATGCCGGACCGGTGAATATCAAGGCCCAGGACGCGGATCTCTGAAGCTTCTGTGATCGTAGACACGCCAATTTTAAGTGTAAAACTGACTGAGCTTTCTGCCACCTGCTTGATTGGCCACCACAACGTAGCTAGATTTTTGTGCGGAGATGTCAAGCCCAGCTTGCCGAGCGTAGTTGTGCACGACATCAAGGGCTTCTTGAAGCTGTGAGATTGTCTTGAAATGTCTTTATGTACGGCCCACAAAGCAATATCATCCGCGTATATTAAAAACTTAACATCCAGAATTTGGTGTAGTTGCCAAGCAAGAGGTACGAGAGCAATATTGAATAGAACAGGAGCCAAGACCGAACCCTGTGGGACTACTCTGTTCGACGTGAAGCACCCTTTTTGGTTTCCATCTACTCTTATCGCAAAGGTGCGATTACGAAGAAATGAATAGAAGAAGCTTACGACCCTTCGTGGAAGACCCAATTCGATGAGGTTGGTGATAATAATTTCATGGCCAATATTAACGTAAGCTTTCGTTATGTCTGTCGCTATTACTGCACGCACGGCGTGACTGTGTGGTGAAACCTGCAACACATCGTCCGACAATATGGAAAGTCCGTCTTCAGTTCCCAAGTAAGAACGAAATCCAATTTGTGCAGGATGGTATTTCTTGTTCCGTTCAAGCCACCAGGAGACACGTGTAGCTAGCATCTTTTCTGCGAGCTTGCAAATAGTTGGGGTTAGTCACATCGGTCGTAAGGATTGCAGATTATTTGGAGCTTTTCCTGCCTTTGGTATGGGGGACAACTGAGTGCTTCCAATCAGGCGGAACAATACCAGTCTCCCATACTGTATTAATAGCCTCTAGGAGTGCGTCAAGCGCTGCCCCTTCCGTGTTCTTGAAAACCTCATAACGAATGACATCGGGACCCGGTGTCGTTCGTTGCCTGGTCGTTTCTATCGCCCACAACAAAATAGGATGGCACGTACCGTACTTTCTGTAAACAGTGGGGTTACCCCAGAACCACCAACTTGGTTATGTCGTCCCCCCCCCCCTCCAAAAATATTCCAAAGCTTCCGTTCGAAGCGAGTGCTCCGAGAACAAAGAGAAATAGGTTCGTATGTTCATCTGGTCATCGATAATCAAATAACATGGCGATCTATACTGGGTCACTGAGTTTTCAAATATAATGGAGATACTCGATTAGAGGCGAGTTACCGCCTGAAGTCAAAAAGCAGACGTAAAGAAAGCTCAATGTTCTACAAGTTGCAAGGAATGCCGACAATTTGCAAGCACTCCGATATGTTCCAAGCACAGGTTCCATCCACCAAAGCGATTAGTGTTAGGGCGCAGCTCTTATCTACCTGTTCCTACGTTGAGCTTCTTCCGTCGAACCTAACCGTCACATGCCAAACGCATGCAGCGAGGTATGCTTTGGCTGGTACGCCACGCACCCCTTTTCTTGAGGAGAGGTACTCGTCTGAGCACTGATATTTTCTAATTTATGCTTCAGCTAAACTTCTACATTACTTTTTTTATTGATATGATATTAGGAGATGTTGGCGCACAAATAAGGCGCCGGCTACTCCTTGGCTCCTGGGTTGGACCGTACAACAAGCATGCTTGCTAAGCAGTATGCGAAGCAATCTGGCATAATCACAAGAACAGTGGTTCCTTCAGAACAGTAACATACAAACACATTCACAAAGTATACGTATATAAGTTCCAGCACACGGCAGTACTTTCAAGCAAAAGTCTCTAATAAATAAGAATGTCACTGGCACAAAAACGTCCATAGTCAGTCAGAGGCACGTGGTCGCGTAACGGAATCACTAGACATTTACTATGACAATCAGTACACATAACTATAACATAATAGTACAGTACCTTGTTAAATAATCATAGAAATCATAAAAAGGCAAAATACCTGAAAACACCAATTGCGTTAATAACTCTCCATTACTTGAAGGCATCCTGGTGCGCTCTTCGGGGATGCAACCAACCCACCGTTATTCACTGTCGGCATAACGTTCTTAGACTAATCTTTAGGAATGACCTCTCATAAACGACGCAAGGAAAGGGGTCAATGGCTCGCTTATTTATTACAATCAACTTGACCAACCAACACTGAAGCCTAGTCATCATGGTTTGTTGGTTCATTAAGTTGTTTCCCTAATAAATGAATAATTTACAATATATTATTCAACGGTTAAATGATTCCTTCAAACGCAATATGTTCAAGGGTGAAGTTTAGAGCATGCTATTTGGTTCCTGAATAATGCATTTCCGTGCTACTAAGTGGGTTTAACATTCGCGGGCTCCTAAGAAAGTGGCCGAGATTTCAAAGGGGTATACCGCGAGTAGCGCTTACCCTCAACGCCATTAGCACACGCATACATGTTAACAATCGGCCATCGGCGATCCATTAAAACACAGATATGGACAGTAAAGAAAGAACAAAAGGCATTATAGCCCACTGTCAATGTCTCGTGTGACATATTCAGCGCGGTGGTCTCAGTCGATTCTCGATGGTTCGTTCTTAGCAAGCGTGAGGCTCCAAATGTCGCAAGCAGCTACTGGCATTGCACTACTCAAACTTCGCGCTCTTTTTAGGTGCCTAAAATAATGAAAATAATTTGCCTTGTCATGATGCAACTACAAAATATAGGCGCTAAATAACGTGCTTTACATCCTCACCTTCGAATGCATTGCATTTAAATGAGCCGTTTAAAGTAGGCTAGTTATTTAATATATCCTCAGGTCTATTACAAGTAGTGTGAGGTGGTTATGAGGATAGTGAAGAATAGCGAGTTCATTGCGTTCCTGTAACTCGAACGCGCATGTTTTTCAACGGCAGCGAAAATTACCAGACACAATTTGCATTTTCACGATCTTTCGAGCAAAACAACCCGTCACTTGGCCGAACTCTAAGAGTTGGTGTGCGCCACCAGATTGCTTCTATATTCGACAAGCCACCATGATGAGTCATATTTTTCAGGACAGCGTTCCACTTCGCAGGAAGTCCCAACCGTGTTCCCATCAATGACACGGAACGTCACTGGCGGGCCCTGTGTCCGCAGTCGGCGACGCACCTCGAAGAGTTTTGCTGGTGCAGTCACTGACGCGAAAGAGTTGGGGCGATATGTTGGGGCCTATAAAGAAATTCGCCTTAGTATAATCTCGCCTAAAAACACACGTGAAGCTGTGCTCACTTTCTGCATCAAGTATCGTAAGCGTCGGTAAGTTTTCGCATGATGATGCCTCGTCATCAACTAGAAGGTGTACCGCGTGGCGTAATCACTATAAGGTGTTGTCCCTTCGTTTAGTTCCCGAATTTATTTTGCTTGTGCTGCGCAGTGGATGCACTAACCCAGGCGTGTGGTATTTGCCTACGTTCTCTTTGGCTCTAGTCAAACTGTCTGGGAATTTTACTGATCGAAGATATCGTTCACTGGCGATTTCACTAATAACATCCTGTTCTATATCCTATGTTCTATTTCACTAATATATCCTGTTCTATAAAAAGGCAATGAACAGTGACACCGTACAGAGTAAGGAGACACATTCAAGTGTGTCGTTTTCGCTGGAGGCCTATACCGCTTCCATACTTCTTTAAAGGTATTGCCACTATGCATCAAAAGGTAATGCGTCCACTTGGGGCAATATTCCTTCTCATGAACACTCTCTGTACTATGTCGAGCAGAATTTGCAGAGACAGATAATTTAGATGGAACCTTGGACCTAACAGAGGTAAGTGTTTAGGAAAATTTTATCTCAAGCTAACATTCCTCGCTACGGCGCTGAGGTGGAAAATGTGCGCTCACTAGGAAACTTCCATGTGGCGTTTGTGCCGAAAGTTCGTTCAACGAAAACCATTAATATTCTTCGTTAAATGTGAAGGCTCGCCATGAGTAAGACACAGCGAATGGTTTATTCTTTGCCGCGACCACAATGCGACACCGTGCACTATCGACAGCAAAAGTTTACGGGATACGAAACTGTCGAAAAATCTATGTTACCGCGCAGCCTCTCAAAATATACTCCAATTATATGTTACAGATTGTACATCGCGAAAACATCTACCCACTGAAGCTTTGTAATCGAGGTCATATTGCGAGGCTAAGCGGCAATACAGGTTTCTCCGGTATTTGGGATACCGCAAACCTTTGCTGTTGACTATACATAGACGAAAATTTCACATCAAAAGAAAGCTTTTATAAACGGACACGCAAGCGATGCCGTGACAACTTCGTCGTCTGGGTTGATTGAAAACATCTTGCAATGTTTCTTGCAAATGACTCACGCACGAGAGCGGCAACATAGCCCTTCAAACTTTCCGTTTGTGATGACTAATGCTCCTAACGATTGGCTAAAAGACACAACGTAGAGGTAAAAATGTCGCACATTCAATTCAGCCCACTCAATGATTGAGTTAGTGGTTATCGAAGAGAAAGCTGTGATACTCTTCACATATTTCTTGGCGCTCCCTTGAGATTTCAATGGAAATTGCGTTGTAGTGAGATTCTCATTGTTCTACTCATGCTACGTAAACCCAGTTTCAATGCACAGCCGCTACCCTCACATGATTGTAGGCTTAAAAGCATTGATTATAGTGTCTATCAGAACACTGCTAATTATATTAAATGCGAAGCATTTCTTAGCGAACTTCAACGACTTTGAGCATATCTATCTATCTATCTTCTAGCCAACTATGACTTTGTCCTCTCCTGGCCGTTTCCTTAATAGGATGCACACGAAAATTGCTATGATACAACATGACTGCATGACGAATATAAATGGCAGGTCATAACATGACAATCCCAACGTGCACGCCATGAGTGGCATGATTTACATGCAACGGTTTTGGTGCTCTCCTGGCCGTTTCGTTAATCGGATGTATGCGAAAATTCGTACGCCACAACAAGACTGCATAAGGAACATAAGTGACTGGTCATAACATGAAGATCATGACATGCATGTTATGAGTGGCATGATCGACATGGTGTTGGTGCTCTTGCGGCCGTTTCGTTAACTTCATGTATACCAAAATTGTTATGGCGAGACAACAATGTTTGACGACCATGGGTGACACGGTATAAGAACATGAAAATTGTGACATGCATGTCATGAGCGGCATAATTTACATGCCACGCGTTTCGTTAATGGGATGTATGCCAAAATTGCTGTGGCACAACACGACTGCATGACTAACGTAAATGGCAGGTCATAACGTTAGAATCATGACATGTGTGTATGAGCGGCATGATTTACATGCCACAAACTTGGTGCTCTTGCGGCCGTTTCGTTAACTTCATACGCACCAAAATGCGCGAGAGAACAATGCAGATCCATTTTACATTTCTGATGCGCGCTTCGTATTTCCTCGATTCCCACTGCACGTGGGATCTGCCAATTTTGTTTTTCTTCATCTTGCCCGAGAACGTGTTAAGCGCTAGGAGACCAGGATGTAAGAAGGACGACACTACAACGCGCAGTCGTCCTACTCATGTCCTTGCCTCCTAGCGCTCGACATGTTATCGCATTCAGGTTACCAACAGGCAAACGAACGGCAATGCTAAAATTCATCGCATCCGATTTCAAATAACAGGTCCTCAACACGACTGAGGATTTCTGGGTTTACCGCCAGACATACAGCAATGAAGAGGATGCGTCGTTTGAAGGCAATAATTTGACGTTTACGACTACATGCACTCGATATAAGAAAACTGGCTCAACAAGGACGGAGTACAACTTTACGCAAAACGAATCGATCAACGAAGACATGTAAGCAATATTTTATTTGTTATTTGCTGAGAGAAAGGTTGTAAGTATTTATCGAATAACCATAATGGTGTGGTACAAATATCCAGCATTCAGTTCCGGTGCCGACTCCAGCCAATACGGCTCAGTATTTTCACGAAATCTTTACGTGAAGAACCAGCTATTCTGCAGTTACATGATGTCGAGCTGTCTCACGACTGAACCACCAAGACAGCTTGCAGTAATACCGTCACTTTCCTGCACACACAATCACCATTAATTCTTCCAGTGACAAATCATACGCAAGGCACCCAGTGCACTTTGCAAATGGCCTATGAAGCCGCATTTCGTCGGTATTGAAGGACCACTGGTTATAAGTGTCATAAAATCTCATACATGTTCTGAAGTCACGGCTGTGAGCCTGCTAACATAACAGCTATTATAGGCGGGCCACTCAGTCGGTTAAGCAGATGTTGCTGCCTTCTTCCTGGATGCCATTGCTTTATATCATCTTGGGAAATGTGTCCTCCTGAGTGAAAACAGCAACACACACTTCCTTCATGTGTTCTGCGTCATCTAATCCACAACTCCGAAACCGCTCTCAAAGGCACACAATGGTTTTGCGATTGTGCACAAATGCGTTCCGCCGGCAGTATAGTCGTCCTGATAATTCGAATCTAGTGCCAGTGTTCTCTGTTAAATGCGGAATTTACTGCACAGGTTGCAATACGTGGATTGGTAATGGTTTGCCCATATCAGTTACCTTCGATTATTTCAGGATACGTCCATCTGTCTCTGTTTGCTGGCTAAACACACATTTCAATCGTGGTCCGCGAAAAATACATTCCACCTGCCTGTTTTCAAACACATGCATTGTGTTTCATAAGCTTTTTAATGTTAATTATGGCTGGTCATTCGACACTGGTTGTAACTGCTAAGGTCGAATCACATGCGGCGCATAACTGCACACAACGGCCTGAGCGATGCGACCATGAGTTCGATTCCCAGCGCATCGAAGAAAATCATCTTTGATTGTGCTTTTGTTTGATGTTCTTACATGTAAATTTTACTGCGTCACATCCGTTACGTAAATGATGTGGCGGGGTCGTGATGTACCCCGGCATAAACACTTTCGTGCCAAACGTTGGCCTTCAAAACATTTGTCAGAGCGCTTTTTAAGCTTCACGTTAAATGCGAAAGGATTCGCGGCCTGCTGGCGCCCTCGGGTATACCAGTCATGGTGAGTTCCAAACTAGAAGAGAAGCTCAGGGGAAGACGGATGCTTGAATCCATGAACAAATCGCAAGGTACGATTTAAAACAGGGAATGTCGCGGGAGCCAACGTTTCGACAAGCGGACTTGTCTTCGTCAGGGCGTCAGGGCGGCCTGTCTTCGTCAGGCCGCCCTGACGAAGACAAGTCCGCTTGTAGAAACGTTGGCTCCGGCGACATTCCCTGTTTTAAATCGTACCTTGCGATTTGTTCGTCGAGTCATGGTGAGTGTCTTTCCTATGCTGCGAAGGCCAGTTAGTCGACATGGCACCATGCCCACCAAACCTGCAAGACTAGCTCAGTTGTCGAACTCACCGCCCGCGCTCTTAACGCTGCTGTCGTCATTTCTTCGCCAGCCGCCAGCCGCAACACGTGATGAGTTCGAAGTGACCTGGCAATGGACGTAGCTCCCACAATTTATAACTCATAGTTTTCGGTTGGTGGAGTCATATTGCGGCATGTCAGTTATGTTTATAGTGATCTATCGGAACGGACGGACGGACGGACAGACAGACAGACAGACAGACAGACAGACAGACAGACAGACAGACAGATAGATAGATAGATAGATAGATAGATAGATAGATAGATAGATAGATAGATAGATAGATAGATAGATAGATAGATGGACTCGACTTGCTTTGCTTGCTTAGGCAGATGTAAAAACAAATTAAAGTAGTGGGCACTGTGCTTACATAAGACTTGTTCATATTCCGGCACGTTCAATGTTCGTTTATTCCTTTCTAGGCTGGAGACAAGGTACGTGGGAAAATTTGTTTATTTGAGCGACGAAGAGGATTCCCATAAACCGCCAAAATCAATGCAGGTTTTCCAAGAAGGAGCTAAGTATATAGTTCAATTGGAAGATACGCAAATATAGGAATTGTCTGGATAGCAGTTATTTCGTGTATCTACGCAGCCCACATCTGAACAAGATGAGGAAGTTTCTTGAACAGTGGCCTTGCTAATTCTGCCGCTTCTCAGAAGCTTGGTTAGAAGAAATGACTCTTAACGTGTGACAAATACTTCCTGCTAACCAAAGTGAGATCGTGGTAAATCACACGGTTGTTCCTGATGGTTCGTTAATGTCTTCTTAACTTATTCCTTAGGTTTTGCTTTTGTTTTTCGCGAAGTTTGGGTTGGGTGTACAATGGTATTTATTTCAATAGCGGCATATGTCAGGATCCTCATAAGCACCAACATGTTGTAGTGGGTTAAAGGGAAGAGTAGGCCGACCTCAATCAAACAAAGATGTGCGTCAACTAGTTTTTGCGAGAACCATGGTCGCCAGCAGTCCTTCCAGCTGGAGACAGACAGCTGCGATATAAGAAAAGCTTGTTCAAAGCTCAAGGGCGGAGGGCATCAAGCTCAAGGGCATCATAGCCGTGGCTGGTAACATGATTGTTGTGAGCAGAATATTCACTGCGCATGATCCTCAAGGAGTATATAGATATCACCGTGAGGTTCATCTTTGTTTAGCGCGTGCCTCCGCCCAATAAAGGCTTCGCGACAACAGCTGTGTTCCTGCCTTACACTGCACTTCTCGAAGTGGAGGTGAAATATGTACCGCATAGTGCCACAACCCGGAGCCAAGGTGCAGGTACTCTTCCAAAGAAATGTGAATTATCAAAGCAAATTCCTCAGTAAACGAGGTACAGTTCACCTAAAACCTAGCCATATGATATCTCGGACTGTAATTTGAATGTACCAGGACTTCTAGTCATGTTACTTCTAAACACAAATAATGCCGCCTTTAGGCCGGAAAGGCGTTAATTTTAATGAACATCCCATAAGAAGACAACACTAAAAGAACCATATTGCGCTTTAACGTTGCACCGCTAAAAGCGCATCTTCAGCACCCTCAAACTTACTCTTGTATTTATTTTATAACCAGTAGTAGTAGTAGCAGTGGTCCTGTGACTGCAGGCGGTGTTAGCCTGGCAGACCTGGCCGGCAATTGCTCCGCCCGAGCGTCTCTGTCCATGTCGCATGAGTCAGCACGTGTCACTCAAACCTGTCTCTTGAAGAAATGCTACAAGCAGAGCTGACACCTTCTAGCGAGCCGACCGCGTACCTTCCGAAAATATAAGTTGTTCAGTGGTTCCATGTGCAAACCCTCTTTTTAGCATGTTGTCTATCAGTGCTTTTCTGTCGATGGAAAAGCGCTTGCAGGACCAGATGTAGTGGTCAATGTCTCCCAGTTCATTGCACTGCGTGCACAATGGCAAAGCAGCGCCCCGAACTTTAAAAAACCATGCGGGAGTGCATGCTGACCCCGTTCTGACTCTGTATAGTAGAGTTGAGTCGCCGCGGCTAAGTCCTTTTGTCACACAAGGCTGGTGTGGTGGCTTCCACAAAGAACGGAAATGATCTCGAATTGATTGTTTTGCTGATGTCTGATAAAAAGGAGCTCTTATCGTCGGTTGTCTTGAAAGCGCTGCGTTAGCCAGGGCATCTGCTCTTTCGTTGCCGTTGATACCAAGATGCGAAGGTATCCACTCGAAAGTTATCCTAATTCCTTTTCGGGCGGCTTTTTTCAGTGATACCAATGATTGTCGGCAGAACCTGTTTCGAGGAGTTCCACGAGAGAGTCGTTGAATTGCTGACTTAGAGTCTGAGAGAATGACAGCTTGATTTGCGGGTCCATTCTTCAGTTTGTGTAGTGCAGCAACAATCGCAGCACTCTCTGCAACCGTTGAAGAGACTACGTTGCTCAAACGTCCAGACCATGTATAACAAACAGATGGAATCCAATATGCCAAAAGCATCAAAAGGGTGCTAAGTCTGCCGGTCACGACGAGTACAGAAAGTCTTGTACGGTTAAGGGTCCATAACTCGCTATCGGCAATCATCGAGGCACAGACCAAGGCAAAGGCCCTGGGACTGTCGACCACAGGCGGGCAGGCGCATCCTTGAAGAAGCAGACATGCTTGACGAAGCTGTGCAACGCACGCCAGTTCGCGCTCAGCGCAATGGTCAGGCGCACTTTCAAAGTAGAACCGCGGCCGCGAAACGTCCACCCGTAAATTCAACGATGGGCGCCGAAAGACGAGGGCCCGAACACTACTGAAAATGACAGCCAATACCCACAGACAGCGGGATTCGTTGACGCGGCTACGGGCGCAGCAAATGGTAAGCGGCAATGTTGGTAGGCTAGGATGGAACTATCATTACAGAGGCATCAGTCAAGGGAGTAACGGCTGAAGTGGCCGAACAGGTGGCAATAGCCACTCAGGGACCCCAAACGTCCTTATGTGTGCACTGATTCGCGATCGGTGCCCAGATCATTCGCCTCGGGCTCTATATCGCAGGAAGTGGCTGCTGTCCTCGGCAATAATGGAGCCGTGGGTGATCAAACCGTCAAATTTATAATGGTTTGCAGCCCACATGAGGGCCACCGTCCACGTCGCATACTTTCCAAACACCAACAAACTGACGCACGATCTCGCGCGAGGACTCACGCACCGCGGCGACCATGGCGAGCAAAGTGGCGGGACGAGAGAGCAGATCCGAGACCCGCTGCTTCCCTTCAAAGAAAAAACGGCGCACTTACCGGCTGTTGAGGAGGGCCTTCCAACTACCCCTCTTTAGACACAATACAACACAATCGTCTATATTGCGAATGCTTCAGACAGGGTCGTTCCCTTCGAGAGGCAGACGGAGCATTTATCACCAGAGACGGCGCCCAATGCCCGGATTGCTGCTGATCATACTGCTCGCTAGCGCACATAATGCTCAGCGTTAAGCGGCACCGAGTTCAGCAAAGAAGACAAGGAAGACGCCCTGCAAAGTCGCGACCACCAGACCAACTCCGGGCCGTCGAGAGGCTTCACGAAAGGGCGGAGGCTCATGGGCATTCCGTCCCAACGTGGGTGCAGCCTGCGACCCCTGCTGACCACTAAACCAAAAGTGGGCGGGAAGGGGCTCCTCCGGGCTCAGTAAAGTTATTTCCGTCTTGCATGGATCCGAATATTGGGATATAACTTAAAGGTCAGAACTCTCGTGGCGCATCGCGTGTGAGAGTTTCGCTGCGTGGTTTTTCACGCGAAAGCGTTTCTTGGCTAGGTAGGCGACCGCGCGCGCCCACCTACCGTCCGCAAAAAGCGTCGGCAACAGTATAGGCACTGTAGCAACAGCCATGCCCGGAAAGCACGTGACTTCTCCCACCAGAAGTGACACCGGCGCCAACGCTCGCCGCAGCGGCAGTCGGCGCACGCCCCGTTCCACTGGAGGTACCTGCAGAGGGGTACGGCAGCGTCGCCGCGTTTCTTCGCTGGGTTGGCGAAAGTGGGTGTCGCCAACTGTGCGTGGCGTCGCCGTAGCAACACTCGGCGCGCCAACGCGCCAGCTAGGCCACTGTTCCTCACCGCCTGCGTACCGAGTTCGATCTCAAATTGAAGATGCCCACTGAGGCCATCGCGACGTAGTACGTGCATCGATCTCGCATTCACCAACGACCCATACATTGTGTGAGACGTTATGCATGTGTCCACCTACTACTCGGTTAACACCATGATAGTGTCTATGTACCCCGGCCCATGTACCCCGTACCGGAACGATAAGAGGGCGATGACACTGGTGACTGTCTAATGACACCCCCAGAACGCGGGACGGTCGTACTACCATGATATGCCTTAGACCTGCCCCTGACATATCTGCATATAGTGTCCGGACGTAATAGAAGAAGACACGTTAAGTGTCGACTCCGCTTTGCATCAAATCATGTAAATAAACCATCCGGCCTCCCACATTGCTTCATTCTTTATTACACAACTCGGCAACGCCAGTTTGCACCGACCCTCCGCCGAACGACAATCTAGCCAAAAGAAACGCTTTCTCGTTCTCTCATAAGAATATGCTTAGGGGTTCCCGAACTCATCTTCTTCTTTGCTGTCCCTTTGAAAACATGCAGCAAGGAATCACGTGGATGGCATTTGGTATTCCTTAACGTCACCTTTCCACTAAAATGGACAGTTGCCATTTTGTTTTGAAGGTTCCTTGAACAATCTATTCTTGCGGTGTCAGCTGACACCGCCAGGGCCGAAAGGACCAGGATGGCCAAGCCCAAACTCTCAATACGTAGACAAAGCTGCAATATTTTTGCTAAGAGGTCCTGATGAACAAAAAGAACCCTCCAGCCAAGTGGAAGCTAAACGTTGGTGATGAATGTAAAATGTCACTTTTCTTGCTGTCCGACGTGCTAGATGTTTGGCTGTACTGCGCGCACTCACCTAGTTCATATTCTTAGAAGCCACTTTTTTCTGAACTTCGCCCATTGAGGCAGGTACTCTAATAAGCCTGAATGCATTCCGACTGCTGCCGCTTGAAACGCTTGGTGAGAAATCCTTAATAACTGAAAACTTCATGTTCACTGACTGTGAAATTAATTCTTAAGGTTTCAGAGGTATCACCAGCACATTCACATGTTTTAACGCGATAGCGTTAGAGAGCTCGTTTCGCAGAAATACCGCCGTCGGTGTCGCTGTCTCTCCGTGAGCGAAAAATCGAGAATGATGCAAATAAAATAAACAACAAAAATTTTCGGTCCCATTGAAAATCGAACCCGGGCCGTTTGCGTGGCAAGCAGGTGCCCTACCACAAAGCCACGAAGTTACCCAGAACTTTCTCGGAAAAAAACACCCTTAAGCTTCGCCTTTAGGAGTTGAACGCGATAGCGAAATCCGGCCCCTTGTGTGCACTTCAACCACTCAGTGCATACTTATTAATGTGTGTTGTTACACACACACGCATACACACAGGCGCACAGACACACACACACGCGCACGCGTCATATCTATAGTAATGGTAGAGGTTTTCGATCTATTTAATAGCACTTTTAAATAAACTTCATGAAAATATTGTACAGTGATGTAGTCACATGGTCCTGTATTATGAACTGCGCGTAGGCGTGGCACTTTCATTCGTAAATGGTCACATTCGGTCGTCCTTGTTGCGTTAACTATCTTGCAGCTGTTCGATCTGTTCTTCTGGAGACATCTCGCGGCCAACCGCAACAAGCATCGCCTTATTGGTCGGTGAAACGGCAAACAGCACATTATCTAATGTTTGCTGTTTGCTTGATATGATATTGTCACGCAGTATTGTGACTAGAAGAGCCAGACGTAGAGAGCGTCTTGGGGCAGCCACTTCATTGGAGACCTTGTCTTAATTCGGCGGTGGTAGCGACGACAGGCGCAGCTGTCTTTCGGCGGGTCACAAGAGAAAGAGCACCACGGCTTGGCGATGCACGCCGTTTTACACCCCGCAGAGTTCGAGCTCGACGCTCCTAAAGAGCGCGTCGACACTAAGGATGAAAGTCGAACGCCACAGCATCATTGACGCGCGTTCATACCAGACGCCTACTGTTACGCATGCATAGACGCAAGCCGAAGATAGAAATGCTAAGAGCGCGCGTCTGTCGCTTTAGATGAAAAGACGCCATGTGGCAATGTTTCCTGCCCTAGAACGGCGGAACCATATAGGCTCTGCTGTAGTCGCATGGCCTCGGGGATGGCCGGCGCGCCCGCCGCCTCGGCGGCCATAGTAGTCGAGACATGTTTTTCACAATGTCTCACAGATGGCAGCACATTATGTCATGTTTGCTGTTTGCTTGATATGCTCAATAAAGTTTATTCCTCCTACAAATCGCCGAATGGGCTCATTTCCGTTGTGACACCCGCCGAACAAAATGCGTTAAGGAGATTCCTTCCACTACCTGACATTTATGTGGTGTTTTTTTCCGAGAAAGTTCTGAGGAACCGAGAAACCGTGGCCTATGTCAGAAGTGTGTACGCTGCCCAGGAAGAACCTCGTGACTGGATGCACTTGTTGGACATCTGTGTGTGTTGGCCCGAGCGTTGAGTGGGTAGGCGTTCTGTCCCTGTGACCTCAGTTTTCATTTCCATGTAATAAAGAAAAAGGAAGAAGCCGTTTCGAACAGCTGTGCTCGACAATGTTCTCTGCTGGAAACAGCGTATCGGCCGCAGGCCGAGGATCATCGACCCCGTTTCTGGATGAAGATGTAAGCTACAAAGTAGTCTTGCCACGTCTACCAATCGGTACTGATGTTTTGAACTCCGTATTCCTTCATGCAGACTTGAGTGGTAGACCGTACCGTGCTCCTGACTTTCGTGACGCTCTGCTTGAAATATTGACTACCGCGGATATTATAGGCGTTGGACAGTATCAGATGAGCCACGTATGGATGGTAACGTGTGCCAGTAGCCTGGCGAAACACAAGCTCGTCATCTGTGCGGAGCTTCGTGTGAAAGGCCTGAAGTGCATAGTGATCGATCCGGAGACGAAGAACATCAAACTAAAGTTACTCTGGTTGCCGCCTCACCTTGAACCTCGACGTGTGGAAAAGGCGTTCCAAGCCTACGGTCAGGTGAAATCCGTAGAGAGATACGTGTAGGTGCGCTGGTATGGAACAGTGGATGACAACGAACCGGGATGTCTACTTGGTGCTCAAGGATACCGTCACCGTAAGCTCTATACCGCACCTTATGACTATCTACGGACACCAATGCCTCGTACTCATTCCTGGTAGACCACCGCTATGTCTTCGCTGCAAGCGTGTGGGACATGTCCGCCGGCAGTGCAAAGCGCCGAGATGCTTGCAGTGTTATCGTTTTGGCCATTCGTCAGATGCCCGCGTGTCTACCTACGCCAGTAAACTACGTTCTGGCCAGTCAAACACAGAGGAGCCACACCTGGATCATCTCATGGATGCTACAGAGGTAATCGATGCGTCCGGCGAAGCTGCAGACGCGACAAATGACGGTCAACGCGTGCCTACAGAGATCATGCCCATCATCCGCGCAAGTGCATTTGCAGACAGAAGCGTAGGTAAAGATGCTGATCCCCCCGACCCAGAGAACCTTAAAGAAAAGCCTCCTGATAACCACGACGAAGCAATGGATACCAGCCAGACACGGGAGCGTCCCGCACCATGCAGCGATGTTGATGATTTATTAATTGATTGTGGTTTGGTTAGGAAAGGACGCTAATTTCTGCAGCCCATGTAGGGAGCACGGCTAAGCATCCGTGGGGTTGGGGGAAAGAGAGGAGATAAAGGCCGTAGTGGAGGGCTCCGAAATTTAGACCACCTGGGGTTCTTTAACGTGCACTGACAACGCACAGTACACGGGCCTCTGGCATTTTCGCCTCCATCGAAAAGGCGACCGCCGCGGCCGGGATCGAACCCGCGTTTTTTGGGTGGCAGCCGAGTACCGTAACCACTACACCACCGCGGCGGACTCGATGTTGGCAGAGCGACTGCATCGGACGCCGTTGAGCAGGCGTCCTCCTCCGATGGTCAAAGTGTTGTCTGCCTTGGTGGTGGTGGGACACGTCGGTTATGCCAGCGTCCTCAGGAAATCACAGCAAAGAAGTGCTGAGGACGTAAAGCCGCAGATTCACCTGTGGCTAAAGGCGACGAGAAAAAACTTTAGTTGAGCACAATAGCTGCAGCGTTTAACTTCCCCACGTGTGTTGCGACACTAAACGTGCGTGGCCTCAGAAATGTGAGGCGTCAACGGCAGTCACAAAATGTTCTCTTGCAGCATCACGTTGACGTGGCTGCTGTGCAAGAGACTAAGATTTCGTCTACTGGTGATATAGGTAGTTCACTGGAAAATTTTGCAGATTATGACGTGTGCACTAGTCAATCACAAGGGGCTTCCGCTGGATGCTTCTTGTAAATTAGAAAGCAGCTCAATCACTCTTTGACCTCGCTACGCGTAGATGGGGAAGGCCGCCTTATACGTTGTGACATCTCTTTTCATTCCCGCCATTGGAGGTTTATTTGTGTCGATGCTCCCACAAAAGTAAATGATGGGAAACTTTTCTTCCTTTCTTTAGCGCCGCTGCTAAATACCGACAGAGATTTGATAGTTTTGGGGGACTTTAATTGTGTTTGTGACACCAGAGATCACTCGTACATAACCAATCATTATGATGCGAGTGCTTCCTCACTTCAGCAAATTATGAACGACAATAATCTAATCGACGTAGGAGCATACGCGCCTTCCTCGGTAAGGTTCACGCACTTTCAAGGCGGAGCTCATGCTCGACTTGACCGAGTCTATATCTCCATAAACCTCTGGTCTCACATTCACAAGTATGTCGTGAAGCCTATATTTTTCACAGACCATTGTTTAGTAGCTGTTTCATGGAGCCCCCGAAAATTCGGCAAGTTACCTCCAAATTGGGACTTATGGAAGCTTAACATACAGCTCTTGCGCGAAGAAACTTTTGTAACGAAAGTCAAAGAATTGATACTTGAAATGACACAGTGTCGACAGCCTCCAATCTTCGCTCGCTGGGAATTGTTCAAAGAGAAAGTTAAAAGCGAAGCTATTGGTATTTCATGCGAGATAGCTCAGAGGAAAAAAGCCGAAAAACGTTACCTTCATGACTTACTTCATAAGTTGCACGCGTTTGAAAGCCAGCAACCCGGGCAGTACGTTGACGAGATAAATGTAGTCCGAGCACAGATGCAGAAGCACGATAGGGATGCGTACAGAGGGGCAATGGTGCGTTCGCGTGCTTCTGGTTTCATTGATGATGAACCCACAAAAAAAGCTCTTGGCGATGAAAAGCGATAAGCACTTTCCAAAGAAATCTTGGAAATTGAATCACACGGTTCTGTGTGCACAGAGGTGACGCACATAACGGCCGTATTTGAAGACCACTACAGAACTCTGTTTACAGCGGCTAGACGTCTTAGTGATTATGAAGAAAAAGCCGATCAATTTATTGCCCTTATTCCACACTTGCAAGATGATGATCGACTCATTGTGGATGGGCCCATAAGGAAGGAAGAAATTAAATGTGCTATCGGAGCGCTACAGAGAAACAAAACACCTAGGCCACACGGTCTCGGTGCGGAATTTTATGTGGTATTTGAGGAAATGCTTCTTTTATTGAACTGCTTTTTAAAGGGGCCTATGAACGTGGTGAACTGCCCAACTCTTTCTATCAGGGCTATACAACCCTGATTCCGAAAAAATACCGACAGCGAGTAAAAAGAGTAAATGGATATAGGGCGATATCCCTATGTAATGTCGATTATAAAATATTTGCTAAAGTACTCAGAAATAGGTTGCAGATTATCATCACTAAACTAGTAGGGGATCACCAAACATGTGGAATACGAAGTCGTTCCATACAGACGAATATACATATAGCACGGTCAGTTCTTGAGTGCATTGAAGGAAGTGTCGATCAAGTAGCTCTTCTTCAGATTGACCTCGCCAAGGCCTTTGACAAGGTGCAGCATGATTTTTTGTTCCGGCTATTGCGTCACCTACGGCTAGGCGATGCATTGTGCAAAGGCATAGCACTTTGTTATAAAAGGTGCACAACAAGGTTAATTGTAAATCGCACTCTGTCAGGCGTAATCCAGGTGAATTCATCCGTACGTCAGGGGTGCCCGCTGTCCCCTTTACTTTTTTGCCGTATATATGGAACCGCTTTTTCTGAGTGTACTTGTTAATTCTAGCATTAGAGGAACAGGTATGAAGTTGAGGAAATTAAAGTTTTAGCTTATGCGGACGACATTGCCTTTTTTTGCACCGATAAACCTAGTATTCAGGAAGCAATAGATACCACATTGCTATTTTGCGACATTGCGGGAGCTAGCATTCATTTTGAAAAAGTAGAGGATTTTGGATAGGCATGTGGGCTCCAAGTCCTTCAGTGTTTGCGAATGTTCATTGGAATGAAGCTCCAATTAGGTACCTTGGGGTACCTCTCGATAAATACCGTAATAGTGGTCCTCATTGGACGTCTGCCATAAGTACTATACGTCGAAAAGTGGCTAATTGGCAGGGTCGTGACCTTTCTATTTTTGCTAGAGCTAAAGCATGCAATGTATTTCTAGCGTCAAAACTTATTTATGTCCTGCAGGTGTTGCCCTGCTCCCGTGTCCACTTACAGGCATTTCACAGAATATTCGCTTGTTTTATTTGGCGTTCATCTTGGGAAGCAATGAGAAGAGACAATCTTTTCCTACCGCTCGACAAGGGGGCCTCAATCTTGTGCATTTGTTTGTGCGACAATTGGTACTTCGCTTCTTTTACCTCAAAGATGTTTGTCATCCATTTCTACTAGGCCTTCTTAGGACCCGAATTGCTTATCACCTCCCTTTTGTTTTTGTAACGACAAACACTCCTCAAGAATCGCGGCTGTGGGGCTTTCTGAAAGAAGTTGTTGACACTCTGTTTTTTAAAAGCTAGATTCACATTGGAGTACTTATATACTGTCGATAGAACAACGCTGTCTCCTGCACTCGTGAACGACCTTTTCTCTGAGCCTGTTTACCGATTGCCATATTTGTCGTTATCTGGACATGATGTGCTTTTCCGTGTACGTAAAATGTGTGTATCACCTGCTGCGAAAACGTTTTTCTTCAAGCTACACGGGTACGTTACCTGTGAAGACCTGGCTTAATGAAAAGGAATACACGCACCTTCGTCAGTAAACTGTAGAATTTGCAGTCAACCTGAGACCATTGAACATTGTTTTATTGTTTGTCAAGATGCATTTTATTTCTGGGACATTCTCAAGCGGACGATTAGAAAAGAACATCCCCTCACACCTCACGGAATTAGGTTCCTCCCGTTCAGAAAGAGCAGCAGTAATACGCCGTATGATATGGTCGTGCTGTTAGGACCTTATGCCCTCTGTAGGAGCCGCATGATTGACAGGCATGCTGAACCACCTCGCTCGACGAAGTCTGTGTTCCGAGAAGAGGTTGACCAAGTATGCAGTGTGGTTGAGACTTTTGATCCTGTTCCGGACTGGCTATCGCTTCTGGACGCTTGTGTCTGTTTGCCTGACTTTTGAGGCGTCTATGAGCTTAAAAGTGCCAAGGTGTGTTTTTTTATGCTAGACTGTTAATATGTGT